>PVHP010010068.1:0-48729 GCA_004024765.1 Zapus hudsonius | reverse complement strand
ACACACACACACACACACACACACACACACACACACACACACACACACACACACACACCAAAATTACAGAAGATATAAAGATCAAATCTAAATAGAAGATGTTCATCATTTCTAATGTGTTTGTCATTTGTAACTCAGGCTTTATTATATAAATTACTGAAAGTATAATTACTTCATAGTTAACCTAGGGTGTCTTTCACCCACTTGACCTTTGGACTCTGAGTTGTGTCTAAAACTCTCCGTATGCTGATAATCAACACAAAAATAAAATTATTCAATAAGGATGAACAGCACAAAAAGTCTACTCTGTCTGGTTTTTTTTTTTTTCTGGTCTTTTCTAATATGATTCTGACATCCAGCCAGTATCAACTCTATTTAATTCTCTCCGGTCTATTTATTCACTGATGGCATATAGAACTTTTCACCTAAGAGCCAAGTATAGAAGTTACCGCCACCTGGAAGGCAGATGTGTCCAGCTAATGGAGTCCCCTTCTGCTCATCAAGGCCTCTCCCTTATGAAGGGCACTTTCCACAGCTGAGACATACCTCCAAGGTGAATAGAAGCCCCTTCTGGAGGAATAAATGAGAAAGATAATGGGAAAATAATCCCACCATAAAATCCTGCCACAATTAGCAGCTTTGTGCCCATGATATTAGGTTTGTCACACTGTGGGATGCTGTGCAGAGGAGAGAATGAGTTCATTGAGAATCAGAATTATCTTCACTATCAGGGAAATCACTGTCCATCTTATTTTACAATTCAAATGCTTCATTGTTTGAGAATATGAACATATGTTTATCAATGTACACATTTATAAGTTTATGCATATAAATAAGTCCTTTTCTTTTAGGTGGCACTGGAGATTATACCAGAGCCTTGTGCTTGTCAGGCAATACTCTATATCTGAACTAGTTTGTTTTTTTTTTTTAATTTATGTTGTGAAAGGATCATGCTATGTTTCAAAGCTGGCTTTGAACTTGTTCTGTAGTCCAGACCGTCCTTGACATTGTCCTCCTTCTTCAATTTCATGAGTTAGCTGGTGTTTCAAGCCTGTGCCAACAGCCAGACCAGCTTACTATTGACTCTTTATGACTTTGAACCCATAAGTCCAAGCACAGCAGGTTTTTTTTCCTCCTCAATTTGTGACAATTTAACTCTTCCAGATAAATAGAATAGCCTAGTAATAGCAAAAAGATACTTTTCAAAACGGATGCCATTATTGCTTAGAATATAAATATATAATAACCTGTCTCATCTTGACAACCACAAAATAGGCATTGATCTATTATTATTATAAAGTTAACTTTTTTCTAACAGGCACAAACCAATTACTGACTCCATTCACAGAAAATAGAAATGTAAGTTGCATAAAGATATAGTATTAAATTATAAGTGCATAGCAAGGTGTCACCCACCCACGAAGCTGAGGCAGGAAAATCTTGACCTTGCAGTCAGCCAAGACTATGTGAGGAAACCCTGTTTCAAAATCCCAAACCCAAAATTCAACAAAGAAAAGACCAACAAAACTTGCATAAAATTAACTGTAGCTCTAACTACACCCCGGTAATATATACCCATGTACTTTTTGCTATTATGTTGAGCTCAGCTCTAGCGATCCACGTAATGCCCTGTAAGCTCATGCCCTCCTACTGAACAGTGAGAGCCAGTGACCATCAATAGTGATCTCTCCTGATCCCTGAATGCTATTTACATGCACACACACAACATGCAGAACAGCTATCAGGGAATTATTAATGTTATTCATGTGGCTTCCAGTCAGCAGTGAGCTATGAGTGGTTTGTTAAGTTTTGGAAATTCAATATTTACGTGAGAATACTTGAATGCATGAGAGGTTGGATCCTCTAACCCCAAATGTTTTAAGAGCCAACAATAGGTGGAGGGAATGACATGGAACCAGAAAGAACCAGAAAGAAAGAGGTTGTGCTACTGCTGGTATTAGATTCCTGAGGCCCGTGCAACATTTACCACACAGTTAATGGTCTCAAGCAATGCAAATTACTATCTTACAGTTCTGGAAGTTGGAAAATGAAGTGGGTCTGATGCTAAAAGTCAGGTGTGTGAAAGACTGCTCTCCTTCTGTGGGCTGCAACAGGGAATCCTCTTTTGTTGTTCCCTGTTTCTGGAGGCGGTTCACATCCCACAGGGCTCACAATTCCACACTATTTTCGAAGCCCCAAATGATACCAGAACTTCTCATACTATGCCTCACACATACTTTTCCATCCCATCCTTCCATTAAGAAATAAACACAAAAAGTTATGATTATATTAGGCCCACACAGATGACCTTAGACATATTTTGTTTTCCTTTTAAATTCAGCTGAGTAACAAACCTTTAACATATCATGGGTTCTGGAAGTGACTTTGTGGCCCTGGAGGATGGCCAATGAGGATGGCTGTTATCACTACTCCAGTGATACGAATTATTAGTTCATCTCTCCCCTTTCCTTTTTTTTCTTTGAAGAAATGGAATTTGCTACACATTGATTATTTGTCACGTGTCTTATTGCATGTGCTGCTCATAGTTTCTTGTTTAATATTTTTCTCATGCTACAACTAATTTTAAAAAATAAATTTCTGCCAGGTTATAATGACACCCACCTTTAATCTCAGCACTCAGGAAGCAGAGAGATAGGATTGCTGTGATTGTAAGCCTGAGATTACAAAGTGAATTCCAGGTCAGCCTTGGCTAGGGCAAGACCCTATCTTGAAAAACCAAAAAAGGAATAAATAAACAATAAATAAATAAGATTCTTCTTTAACCAATAAACTGTGTTCCTGTGTATTAAAATATTTAGCATAGGAAGAAATATTTTTTGTTTAATCTATTTAAACTACAATCCAATGTGCTTGAAACATAACGTCACACACATCATCCAAGGGGAAAGAACATAACTGATTTCCAACTCACCTGGATACTGACCCTGAAGAGAATAAGAAAGGAATACTAACATTTGAATATATCTTCAACAATCCTAAGGAAATGTAACAATTTGAAGACATTTCTGTGAAAGTCTGTTTCTGATTATTGGACAGCCAAGTTGTGAATGATTGCCTTTTTCTCCTCATTCTTATCAGGATATTTCTCAACTAAGCTGATATCCTAATTCTTAACACATTCATTCACTTAACAATATTTAAATCTGAATTATGTGGGAAACTGCACAACTAGAAAGCACAAAACAGTGGCCCAAACTTTTCTTCGTTTTTGTCTTCACAGAGCCTATGATTGATTCAGAAAAAGAAAATCAAAGTTATTCAAGTCTTAAAAGAAATAGCTATGAACCTGCAACCTTGGCATACGCTATGATGGGTTGAACAAGAAAGCACAATGATTATAGAACTCCCTTAAGTAGGCAAGAGCCATAAATGAGGGCTTCAATAGTGTGAAAATGGAATGATAACTAGAAGAGAAGCAGTCTTAGAAAGGAAGATAGGGTTTGGGGGTCCTGAAGAAAGACAAACATCAGGCAAGATGGGTAGGGAAGACAAGTGTGTGGAGCACAGGCTACCATGGGTGTTCCTTCTGGAAAGAACAGAATGTAGTATTGAGCAAGCATATTTGTCTTCAGCATAAAAGTGCTTAAGGACAGGGGCATCTCATGGAAAGACGACTTCCCCACTAAGTGTCTGGTGTTCTGTGTGATAGCTGAGACCCAGCCTTTCACAGATAACCATTCGAGATACCAGATTCCGAGAAAGGTCTCATCATTTCAGATGATTTTATGAAGGTGGATCGTGACAACATGTGTTCTATCCCATGACGCCAAGTTCTGTGCTTGGCATTGCTGTTCCCTAGGGAGAACAGGCCTCCAGGGGCATCCAGAGAGGCCATTTTAATCACCTAGGTAATTTACAGCTGTTGTAACATAATGGAACCCCAGAGCCTTACAGAGTTAGCTTTCACCACATTTAAAGAGGAAATGATGGTAATTAAAAATGGCATTTCTAATTAGTAAGAGTTTAATTAGTGAGAGGCTAGAAGGACTGAGGAGCAGAGGTCTCCCATCTCCCAGTCTGCTGCTCCTTTGCAACTGACTGGAGGGATATCTCCTTTTGTCTTGCTTGCAGGGTAGCTCAGGACCTTGAAGCTAGCTTCTAGTTGGACTGTAGTATCACATTTGATCTATAAATGTTGTCTTTGGGTCTCTCTCAGTGTTTCCTATACAAAAGGGATAAGAATAGGAACAACTTTGTTTTAACATTTTTGGAGATTTGGGAAAGTAAGGAATATAGGATTCTGAACTTGACAGTGTTTTCTTCCAGCATCTCTCTCAGAGCCTTTATATTCCTGTTTACAGGTAATCAAACCTATTTTGATTATTTTGAGTAGCAATATAAAAATGTCATCGGAATAACAAGAGGGATGAATGACCACTTTTAGCAGGTAGAAATGAAACAAACAAAAAACAAGAATAAATACGTAAAAATCAATAGAGACTAATTTGTTTATACAAAATTTGCAAAAATCCTGAATGTCAATCAAAGTAAAGTCTACCTCAAACAGGTCATACATACTTTGATTTACATAGATTTTCATACCTAGCAAACTGTTCTTATATCTATACTTTCTCCTCTCTCTCTCTCTCTCTCTCTCTCTCTCTCTCTCTCTCTCTCTCTCTCTCTGTCATTTGTAATCCTTCCTTTCCCATGTAAAATTTGGTAAAGAGAATACAATTTTCATCTAATTGTCAATCAAAATATTTCTATTCATATTTGTTTATAAAATGACACCTTATATAATATCTAATTAAGGGAAAGGGTTCAGACCAGATTTTTTTCCAAGTAGTATTTGAACTATTGCTTAAGAGAAAAGATTTGTATAGATTTTAATTAGTCAGGTACCCATTATTTTGGAAACAATTATTACAGCATTAAGTATTTAGTTGAAGACCAGAATGTACTATAGAGTTAGAATAGAATTCCAATCCCATGATTCCTATATTCTTGAAATATTCTCATGAACCCAAAGCCATTTTTAATGTCTTCACTTATGTTTCACTATGCTTAATAAAGATGATCAAAGAAGGATGGGGCCAAGCAAATTTAAACTTCATTCAACATGTCACTGATGTTATCAAATATGTGTTCCTCTCCTATTACCATTCCATCAGGTTTTACTGTCTTACTTGAGCTCTTTGACAGTAAATCACACACAAAAAAGCATTGTCCCCCTAAGATGGACTGCTTCAGATATCCCATATAAACTTGTGTTTTCAATGCTTGGTCTCCAGCTGATTGTTATTTAGGATGTGGAGCCTTGCTGGAGGAGGTGTTTTGTCACTGTATGTGGACCTTGGGGTTTACTAACCCCCAGGTTGCTAGTGCTAGCTCACCTCACTCTCTTGCTTTCTTCCAGCTACTATAGCAAAAAGTGATGTCAAGCCTCTGCTCTTACCTCCTTTCCCTACTATCATGAAGCTTTCTGTAGAGACTTTAAAACAAAATAAACCCATTTCATCTATTAGTTGCTTTTGGTCAGGTAAAAAAAGTCTCCTATAAATACTGCTCTTTGTTTCACATAAATGTCTTCAAAACATGAGGATAATAGGAGACTCATAAGTAGTCTCTTTTATATATATATATGTGTGTTTTTCTTGTCAAGATGAAAAATTTCTCCTAGGAAGCCCCATGGGAGATATGGCATTCATTACATTGATCCAAATTGTGTCATTAAGCCAAACTCACCTGCATGAGGTAAAGTAAAAAAAAAAATATATCCTCATGGTGCATTTATACATATAATTTATGTTTCCTTTCCTAATTTTTTAAATTACTGGCAGATTCATATCAGATTCTCTTGGTAAGAAATAAAAGAGAGGAATGACCATTGAGTAGACAGCTAAAAGGAACCAATCTCAAGGACATAGTCTGCTTGGACCTGTCTTACAAGGTTACTATGGCAGCAAACTGAACCTGTCTAAATTACCTAATATCAGTTACTCTTTAAGATACAGGCATTCACTGAACAATTAATTCAATTCTAATTTGCACACTAATATGGTGCCCTGTTTTTTCTAGAAGATTAGCTGCAGGAACATAAAATATCCCTGCATAACTTTTTATCATATGATATAGGATAATGTCATGTGTTACAATAATGATTATTATAAAACTTATTAAACCACTTAATCTTATAGACATATATATATAGAGAGAGATGATACACTGATATATACTTTTCACCTTGCCCTCAGTAGTCCAATAAAAATCTCTACTTCTTATATAACCTGCTCTCATATAATTGAACTAGAGGTTGAAATAAAACTGAAATATTCACTACAAGTTAATAGACTCTTAAATATTCTCAGGGATGATAGAAGAGCCTGTTGTATCTACTGTCCTAAATTAGCAGATTCTCAGTATTCTAAAGGGAAGAGTAGACAGAATAGTGATGAGGAGCCCTGGCTGTGCATTCCCAGTGTCAGTCTTGAATCCCAGGATGCACCACCTACCTGGTGTCCACACAGGTAAGCGCTTGAACCTCTCTGAAACCTTTGCTATATTTGGGAACAATAATAATGATATTTAGTCTCATTTTGTGGTAATTAAGAGATAAATCTTCAGTGGTGTTAGAAGAATATATTTAAAATGTAGAATTTCACCAGATATTGTTGTACTTGTTAGAATGCAAAACAAATGAAATTGAGAGACAAGAATGAGCATAATATAATAAATTGGTGGCTATAAGTACAAACCTTGAGCTTAAATAGTTACATTTTCCATAATTCTTTCTAATATGGAATTGCCTCAATAGTCTTCATCAATTCATTCAAATTTGCATACTTAGTTTTCACATTTATGAAGTGGGTATATTGATATTTCTTAACACACTAGGTTATTTCAATGGTCAAGTGAATTGTTTTGTGCAGTCTGCTCAGATAAAATATTGCTTGATATAGAAAAAAATAGCCCAATATATTGTTCCAGCTGCTAGTATTTATATTTAAAATATTAGGACTATTTCATTAGAGAAATCTATCAGTGTTCCTTTCTCCCTTAGAATAAACTTACTAAGAACAATTAAGACAGCTGGAATTTGCTAGGCAAGCTAAGATACCTCAAACATCTATGTGAAAATAAGAGAAATGACAAAAGGTGAGTGTACCTAGCAATGGGACAAAGGGAACAGGGAAGTCCATGGAAAGTGTTCTCCACTGCAAAACTTGCCTCTGGGTCTGTGTAGGAACCAGATCGATCTCTCATTGAAATGGATACAGCCCAAGAGAACTCTATGACCAACCAGGCTACTGTGATAAGAATAGCTGCACAGGATTAAGAGGTCACCACCTGGGTAACTTGCAGGTTAAGTTCAGCATATGTTTGACTGGAATGTTCAGGCACACAAAGTAAGTCACCTTATAGGGAACCCACATTTGAATTTTCTTCTAATTAAGAAACATCCAAGAGAAACTCTAACTATTAATGGAAGAATGAGACAGTTCTTTTTGCTTCTCTAACTAACACTAGAAGCAAATACATATAACTGGACAAGGACAAGAAGATAGAAGACAAAAACCAGATAAGAAAACAATTAAAAGAAGAATGAAAAAGAAAACCCACAAACCCACAAACACTTAAATTCTTCACCTACTCTTCAGTTTAAGAATCTGTAAAGGCAAAGGCTCCCTCTTTGAACATTCAAATATGTTTGGAAGGAGAGAGCCTTAAGGGAATGCCACTGAAGGAGTTCCACAGATGAAAACAATCTACTTTCTTTCCCAAGGTCAGTCTGGAAGACCCACAGAAGCTTATGCAAATGTGGTCCAAGGAGGCCAGCTTCCCTCCCCTTCTGGCAACAGGACTCAGCAGTGTTATCCATGTGGTGCTGGTTTTGCAGGTAAGAAAGCTTCAGGGTTTGTAGAGGAGTCATGAAGTTTGCCACCTCAGTTCCAGAAAGCTAATGAAGTCAACAACAATAGGTGGCAAGGATGCCTCCCTCCCCCAGGCCACTGCGGGCAGCTGTGAAGGTGAGGCTTAAGGTAAAATGGAGATTCATGGGCGTTGGAGTAGACATGATGGTAGGACATCTGCTGAGGAAAGATGAATTCACACAGTGGAGCCAGTCCAAGAGGGGGGCTGTGTTTATGACAGGTAACAAAGCAGGAGTAGTGAGGAGAGCCAAACACAGTAGGGTCCAGGTGATTTCATCAGGAGCCCCAGAATGCAACATGGAGTTGGTGTGTTTCCCCTGGTGTGCTTCAGTCTTGCTTTGGTCTCATCTTTCCCTGATGTGATTCCATTCTTCCCTTTTAGACTGGGAACACTTTTTACCATTGCATGTTGGTGCTATTTAACTTGCTTTTGTTGCGGGAGGTCGACCACCCCTCAGAAGGACAGAGGACACACGGGATAATTGCAAGTCTCACAGCGAGGTTTATTTCCAGCTAGCTGGGGTGCATCATCTGCCTGATGTAGCAGGAGACATGGACCCTGGCTACAAGTCTTTTTCCAACATATATACAGTTTGAGCCAGCAGGCTTCTATCATAGCAAATCACAGCACACGGTGGGAAATTCATAAAATATTCTTTTAAAATGATTTGTGCAGCTAGTGGCGGGAACACATTCTGCCCCAGTGATTGGCCAGTGCACAGGGGTTAAGGTGCTCTAAAGTGATTGGTTCCCAATTGCTTCACCTGTGAACTTTGAGCTATAAGCCTGCACATCCTGACTAGTCACTTATTACCTGTCTGATGCATTCTTTGGCTTGAGACCTTCTGGCTACATCCTGGTGGTAACGTATACATTCCAGGAGCCTAATCTGTAGGCAAAGATCTGGTTTTTGCAACAGCCCAAGACCTTTGCCCCACTTTTACCAAAAAGGAGTTCCCTTTACATTCTGGAAAGAGGGCAAAGGGGGAGTGGGGCTTGTGGGCTGTTTCATGCAACAGTTATCCATTCTGTCCTGGCTGGACTTGAATTAAAACATATCCCAACATAGAAGCTAAACCATATTCTATTTCTAACACTTTTTGATGTTAGCTAACAGTTAAGAGTTTGTGTTAAGTCTCAAAAAAAGACTTTGGAAGTTGGACATTTGAAGACTGGTAGGATTAAGCCTGAGGATTTTTGATTCTGAACTGAAAGTGCTTTACATTGTGAAATGAGCATAAACTGATGAGGGCAAGAGATGTAAGATTTTGGCTTAAAAGTCATATGCCTGAATGTCAACCAGGTTGGACTTGCGATGGTGAATATTGTCAAATTGGAAGAATCACATAGGAGATACATCAATGGTCATGTCATTGAGGGACTTCTAAATTAGGTTGCTGAAGTGAGAAGACCCACCCAAACTGTGGGTAGTAAACCTTTCATGGACTAGTGTCATGGACTGAATAAAAAAAAAAGTGAACTGAACACCAATTTTCAAGCTTTTCTACTTCTTGAATGCAAATGTAAGGTGATCATCTACCAACTTGCACCTGTAATCACACCTTCCAGTTATGATGGGCTAGATAGACCTTCAAACTTTAAGCTGAAATAAACCTTTCTCCATAAGTTGTTTCTTATTAAGTAATTTACCATAGTAACAAAGACACTAAATAATATAATATTTTAAGACTTTGCTGAAATACTTGTGTCTTTGTTTGGAAACTGCTGAACCGATGACTTTCTGATTGGAGAAAACCTCTGATGCTGGTTAATAGGCTAGAAGGGCACAGGGGTTATGGTTCCATTTTCATTGCTACATTTTTAGATATTCTGAATTATCTTCCCATTTGAAAGCCAGTTCTAGCATTTAATAGATAGTAGAACTACTATTTGCTTGATTTATCTTTTGAAAATTGCAGTGGCATTTTTACTCTTTCACAGAAGGATTTTACCTTGCCCTTGGGTGCCAACACAATGTGTCCTTTAGATACATAAATTTGATGAACTGGTTGAATAGAATATTTCTTTCCCCGTAAAATAATGACTTCTATTTAAACACTTAAGGCTCCAGGCAAGTCACATGTCTCTATCTCTTTATGAATGTGGGCCTTCTCCATAGCAGATGGATGGCAAGTATCAAACATTCATTTCAACAGGCTTTCTCAAAGTGGGGTCCAGTGAGCTATGTAACCCTATTTATCCCTCGCCAGACAACTTGAAACCAGGGAAAGTTCTCCACAAGGGATGAGAAAAGCAAAGACTTATTCAATACTCTTAGATATTTCCTGAAATGAATGCAACACAAATAAAATAACTAAAATAAGCCTAATTTAAGTGTGGGCAAATTTTGAATCTGAACACTGGTTTTAATGCTGAAAATCCATGTTACTCTTAGCCATCAGATAGAAAAACATTTTATAAATAAATAAGCTATAATTTAAAATATCATTTGAAGAGTTCGTTTATATGTTTCTTGTGCATCCCAATTGCCATGGGACTTTAATTCTTAAAAATTTGAAAACTATTTACTGAACTAGAGCTTGGGAGGTATCACGGTATATAAGGATATTTTTTCACATGTGAGTGTTGGAATTCATTTGCATAAGCATGCACACATACATTTTT
This sequence comes from Zapus hudsonius, assembly GCA_004024765.1. NCBI lineage: Eukaryota > Metazoa > Chordata > Mammalia > Rodentia > Dipodidae > Zapus > Zapus hudsonius. The sequence goes on along the minus strand of PVHP010010068.1, from coordinate 38,209 downwards.
ACTTTGAATTAATCTATATTGATTTGTAAAATTAAAAAAAATATGCCAAAGAGTATGTTTATAAGGGTTTGATAGTATAATGAGTGCAAGGTGGCTTGAAGTATAGGCAAAGCCACAAGAACAAGTAGTAATAATTAAAGTTCCAATTATTAAGTTCTTCGTGTCCTTATTATGTTGTATTACAGTGTAGCCACATGATACAATTTAAAGGCATTATAAATAGCTATTAATTTTTTGACCTAATAATTTAAAATTTAAAGTAAAGTAAGATGAGAGGTTAAGTACAGAGACTTCCGTTTTAATGAAAGAAAAATGCTTTGGGTTTTGCAGGACTGAGGTGGAGTCATCTGCTACAAACTTATATACTTCCCATCTAATGCCTGGCTTATCTACATCTGTGTAAAACATGATAGCAAACCAGTAGTAGTTATGTTCAAATATTAAACAGGATTTAATAATAACCATTCTTTAAGTGTGTTTGAAAAAATATTGCCAGCCAAACATATTAATTGCTTTATACATTTGTGAAATAAAATCACAACTCCTATGTTTCAAGCAAGATGAAACTCTCATGATTTATTAATAGAGAAGTTAGTTTTCTTCTAACTCTCCTCCCTTAAATTACCCCCAATCCTCAAAACTTGCTCTGTTCAAAGTTGGAGAGTATGTTGGAGAGAACATTTTACTCTGTTCAGTTAATTACTCTCAATGCTGTCTGTTATTATACAGGACCACAGCTGAGTGATGGTCCAGTGGACTCTGATAGATGATGCATGTCTATTTACTGGCCTAGATCCCCATATAGACTATGATGAATTCTCAAGAGAAGATAATCACCTGCCCTGAGGACTAGGGTGGGTCAAAGTGTTTCAAAGAACATGGTATTCCAAGGTTCTAGCTCTTTGCAACCCCACTCCATCCCCCCCCATATAAATAACACCCACAAAGTCAAGGCAAATGACATCTTACCTCATCTTCTCAGTGACTTTCTCTTTCCAAGGAGTAAAACGATGTAGAAAGTGCAAGAGAATTGACTGTGTTCTTCTACCAAGGACAGCCTACTTGTTTTAGCTTTACATAAAGAAAATATTAATCAATAAAAATTATTAGCAGAGGTGGCATATTCCCTCTACAGTGATACAGTTTTCAGTCATCATTGAAAAAAGCCCACAAAGTACATCTGGCTTAATCATTAGTGTGGGCAAGTACTCTGTGCAATGTGAAAGCATTAGGGCAGTATACATGTGGAATCAATAAATATTGTATCCACCACCACTCGGAGTGCGGCCAACCAAAGAGAATGGAGTGTGTGTTTGTTGTCTAAGGTCAATGCTGTTCAGAATGTAGCAATATGTGTTTTATGAATACTTGAGATTGAACTCAACTCCACCAAGTTAATTACTAGATAATCAAGAGACACAAAACAAGAGCCTCAATGCCAAGGTCTTAACAGCAAATTATTCTCAACTTTTGGTGAAGAGTTAATTAGGATTTTTAGGCTGGGGAATGCATGACAGATCTGTGCTTCAGAAAGCTCATTCTGAAAGATGAATGGAGAATAGCAGATTGATGAAGGAATGCCTTTAGACCATATATCAGAACAACATTGAATAGAAAGATCTCATTCTAGTAGAAAACTCAGAAATCTTAAATATTAATGTAAAATCAGGAAATATTTATAATTTTCTAAGATAATTGAAATGATAAATTGGCAAATGAAAATTTGGATATTTTCAAATCAGTGTCACAAAAAATGAAATACAACTCATTAGGACCCTGCCATCTACAATTTGATAATTCAAATATTATTATATGTAAAGCACTTTGGCATTGATAGAGACCTAGTAAAACAGTCAGTGAAAATAAGAGAGTATAATCCAGGCATGGTGGTGTACACAAGAAATTCCAAAACTCAGGAAGTAGACACTGGAGGATCTCTGCACAAGTTCACAACCAGTATCCTTGGTCTTAAAGAGAGAGGGAGAGAGAGAAAAAAGAAAAAGGAAAAGAAAAGGACAAGAAAGGAAAGGAAAAGAAAAGAAAAAGAAAAAAGTAACATGACAAGTTATTTTGTTTCAAATACTTAAGTGAAGCAGCAATTCTATCAATGGTTTCTGGAAATTGCCCAAGTACTTGGAAAGAATATAAAGATAGATTAATATGAGGATGCCAAAATGAATTACAGATTTTCAAATAAAAATTAACCCCAATTCAATATTACTAGAAATTAGAAGTAAACACTTAGATATTCATTGTCCAAAATATCAAAATCAAAAAAGCATATTAGAGGTCTGGAGAAATTGCTCAATGGTTAAAGGCACTTCCTTGCAAATCCCAAGTTCAGTTCCCTAGGGCCCATATAAATTCTGATGCACAAAATAGTACATGGTTCTGGAGTTTGTTTGCAGTGCCGGAAGGCCCTGGAGTGCCTAGTCTCTCTTCTCTATCATAAGTAAATAAAATACTTCTTAAAAGTCCATTTGAGAATTTGGTATATGCTTAAAATAGTTCTATAGATGTGTGTCTGTTTATGTACAAAATAAAGAACTCAATAGCCCAATATGCAAAAATGCATAAGTCATTTACAAAGAACAAATTAGAACAGATAATTAATATAAGTACAAAATAGTTTTCTTTATTAAATGTTTAGATATCAGGTGTAGAAAATAGGATCATTGTTTCCCTTTAAAAATTTAAATACATAGATTTTGCATTTTTGAAAAAGGTGCAGGGCAATAATTTTGTTAGTCTGATAGGACTACAAATGGCATTCTTCTGTCAAGTGCAGTGTGTTGATTTTGTATCACTTATTAAAAAATAATTCTTTGAAACACTCATTAACTTGTAGAATGAGGAGGGAGGGAGTAGTCATCTACTTAAGTAAAAACAAGAGGTAGTACTGAAATAATGAGCTATGAAATTAAGAAGAGGAGACAGATTTAAGACAGAATTTTGATCAAAGCTGTGCTAAGCCATCAGTGAGGGCTTGTGGGAGCCATTGTTCTATGTCTGCCTAGACTTCAGCTCCCATTCAGAGACAGCAAAAGCAGTGTAAAGCATTGATGAAGAATCTCCTTCTGGAGCCTTCCATAGGAAAAAAAGAATTTTACTTCACAGTAAAAGTGGCTATTTTCTTTTTCTTCCATGAATTTTATTTTGAAAACCTTCTAGGATTAAGACCTTCATGTGACATTTTCTATTCCTTTTCTCCTCCATCTAGCCCCCACTGTGGATAGCTGGCAAGGTGGCAGTGGCTTACTTTGTTTATGGAAAGAGGAACTTGACCTTTCTGAGAAAAGCTTTGCCAATGGGATTTTAATCCCTACTGGCTGTTTGAACACTTAATAAAACAACAATAAAGGTGCTAGTAATGCATCCATTAATTGAGTCTAGAAAGATTCTACTCTTAAAAAATGTATTGGCATTTTTGATGCTTACTTGACTTCCTCCCTCTCTCCTCCCCTCCCTCACTTTTTCCTTCTTTCCTTCCTTCCTTCCCTCTGTAAGGAAATTGAGGCAGAAGGTACACCGGACTCCAGCACACTCAAGGATTCCTTTATTCAGCAATGAGTGGAGAGTGGACAGAATTCTATTCTATAGTATCTGAAGTCATATCTGTGGAAAATTTCTAGGCAGGCACTTTTAAAATCTGTAGGTAAATTTTGCCTGGGTCTGGGCCTCCTTAAGGGGCTGTCTATAGAGAGACAATAGGTGACCATATAAATGTGGATTGGGATCTCTGCAGAGCTCTTTTCAAAAGGGGCTTATCAAAGATAAGATCCTTCAGATAGGTAAAACACCCTCCAAGGTGCTTTTGAGGTGTTATCCTGTGTAGGGTCCTGTGTAAAACATTTCCCAGGCTCAGATAGAGCTGTATCTTCCCTTCCACCTCCTCCCTCCCTTTCTTCCATCCTCCCTTCCATCTTTGTTTCCTTTTCATATACCTTCTTCTTTTCCTCCCTCCCTTTTTTCTCCCTTTCCTCTTTTCTCCATTCCTTCCTCCTTTCCTCCATTTCTCTCTCTTTCTCTTTTTCCCTCCCTCCCTCCCTTCTTCCCTTGCTCCCTTCCTTCCTTCCTCTCTTTTTCTTTTCTTTCCATTTTTTCTTTGTTTATTTGTTTCCTTCCTTCCTTCCCTCTTTTCTTTCTTTCTTTCTTTCTTTCTTTCTTTCTTTCTTTCTTTCTTTCTTTCTTTCTTTCTTTCTTTCTTTCTTTCTTTCTTTCTTTCTTTCTTTCTTTCTTTCTTTCTTTCTTTCTTTCTCTTTTTCTTTCTTTCTTTTCTTCCCAAGAACCAACTCCATAGCCCAATTGACTTAAAAGTCATGATGTGACATAAACAGGTTTAAAACATTTTTAAAAATTCCCCTGCCCCACCCTTTGAGTTCTAGGGTTGTAGACATGTGAGGCACTAATGCCCAGCTTGAATTTAATTTTTTAAATATTTTTTTAATTTAGGAAATTGTATTATAATGACCAACCTGAATGTGAGTGCTTCTCTATATAACTCTTCAAATGTTGTTTGGAATATAGGGAATCCACAGAATTTAAAAGGAAATAAGATAGGAAGCCAATCAGGGTGGAACATGTCTATCTGCCCAGTTCTTGAAAGGCAGAGGTAGAAGATGAAGATTTTGAAAATCTAGCTACATAGAGACACCCTGTCGCCAAAAAAAAGAATAAATAACAATTATAAATACTGTAGCAAATATGTAAACAAAAAATAGCATATGAACCTCATAGCAGCTGTGGTGGCCTGTGAGTATTGGGCACATCAACATGTGTCATCATGGATGATGAAGGAGAGAAAAATAAAAGAGATGAGACAAAGAAATAAAGGAAAGAAAGAGAAAGAAACAAAGAAAGAAAGAAGAATATAGAAAGAAAGAAAAAAAAAAGATGAAAGGTAACAAAACAGAAGAGGTACTAGTTGGAAAGGAGAAGGGATTCCGTGGTAGAGGTTTAGAGAAGTTGGGAATAAAAAAAATAATGGGAGAGGATTATAATGAATACTGAAGGCATAAATCCCAGCCCTCTATACCCTCCCCAAAGGTTTTACACATCTAAAGGATCCTATCTCTGATAGGAGCCTAATGAACCTGAGAAAATGTTTTACACATCTAATACCCAGCACAATCAACATTTCTATGGTCCCCAATTGTCTTTCAAATTGTCTCCCTACTGCTGCCTAGGAAGACCCAGACCTGGGAAAACTGTATCTGTAAAGTCCATATCACACCAAAAGTCTTTAAATACCCTCCTAAAAGCTTCCCATAATGGACATAACTTCATACTGGGGAGAAGTTTGTCCCCTCATTGATGAATAAAGGCAATATTTTGTCTGAGTGAGCTTGAGTCCCATGTACTTTCTGCCCCACGGTCCTTACAAATACTATTATGTACATTGGTGAAAGTTGTCAGCACAAAGTTTTTACATAAGTAAAAATTGACTTATATAATACATAAATAAAAAGAAACAACACATGAAAAATTATATGCCATCATTACAAGTGAGGTTTTAGATCATTTTCATACATATAAAGGGTAGAAACATGGAAAAAATGATTTCTTTTTTAACATGTCAACTTTATCTCTGAATGAGGAAATTAAGAGTAGAAGATGTATTTCTACAAATTGTGTTTCTACAAATTCCAAGTTGGGGGGGGGGGGAATCCGTTGCAGCTGAATTCTTTTGGACTTGGTAAAGTCCCAGCATTCCATGAATATATTATAAATTTGTTATTGCTGCTATGGACAATTTATGATTTTTCCAATCATAAAATTACCCTGAAAGATCAATGTGGTAGTTTGAATGGATGTCACCCAATAGATTCAAGAGTTTATCAGTTTTTCTCCATCTTCCTGGCTGGAGGAGGTGTCACCTTGGCCTGGTCTTCAGCCCTAATCTAAGGTATTTCTAAGTTGGATGGGAAATTACAGCTATACTTATGCAAAGAACAGTCTGAGCTCAGGCCTGAAGGTCCTGCTGTTAGACCATGGTTGCTTGTTTTGGAGGTGCTAGTGCTGGTTCTCTGTTTGTATCTTTGAAAAGGGGCCAGCCTCTTTCACCATTCTGAAAGTTCCCCTGGATCAGTTATTTCAGTAAATACGTTCCTCCCAAAACTGTGCCTGGTGTGGAGATTCATCCTAGCATGTGGCTGACTATAACAGTCATTAATGCATTAACATTTTGTCAATTTTAGGTTGTTTTTTTTTTGTTTTTTTTTTTTTCAAAATGCATGGTTACTCTCTTTCCAAAAATGCTTATCTGGTACTTTGGATTTTAGAAGGAAAAAAGATAACATATGCCCACAAACTACTATAAAAGTTTATGCTTTCATTTTGTAAGAACTTTGAAATATAATTCAAAGGGATGTCATTAATGTAATATAGTTCAAAATGATGCCATTTGATAAAAAACAGTTCAAAAATGTCAACTACAATTTAAAAATCTAACTGTTGAAATTATTCTTTCCAAAATCCAACTTAAGAGAAACAAATGATATAAGGACAATTTGAGATTGATGTTGCTCTAGCAACTTCAATGCAGAGAAAGCAAAGAATGACAGACTGAGTGCAATATTTGGGAGACAATGTAAGAACCTTGGCTTCCATGTCTGTGCCCATTACAGTACACTTCAGTAAACTTTCTGTATTGCTGAAAAAAAATTAAAGAAAGAAAACACAAAAGATAAATATATCCGCATCCATATATATCCACAGGTAGCTTACATATGTTACCGCTTTTCTGTCTGAGTAGTATTGTTTTCCTATTAATGTTTTGGTTCAGGTGTGTTTAAGACACTCAAAGAAAGTTGCAGAATGTATTTGCTAGTGAAAAATAAGATACTAATAAATAATGAAATCAATAAGATTTTGCCCTTATAATCAATGGTTTGGCTTTGCGTATATCATGTATCCCTGAGGATGCTCACTCTTCTATGTTTTAGCCCAATGTGAAAATCACAGAATTACAGTGGACCCTATGAAGTACACATTGGTGTAATCAACCAAGCATGGATCAAAATTAGTTTCTAGAACATTTGTTATTTATATTCAAGTAGAGAGAGAGAGAGAGAGAGAGAGAGAGAGAGAGAGAGAGAGAGAGAGAGAGAGAATGGGCAAACCAGGTCCTCTAGCCACTGCAAATGAACTCCAAATGCATGTGCCACTCTGTGCATCAGGCTTTACCTGGGTAAGGGGGAATTGAACCAGAGTTGTTAGGCTGTGCAGACAAGCACCTTAACCACTGAGTCATCTCTCCAGCCCCCTAAAACATTTTTTTAAATAGCACTTGTATTGAAAACACACCATTTATTTGTTTTGCTATTATTCCCAAAGCAATGTATTATAACAACTGCTTTGCAGTATTTACATTTCCTCAGTATCATAAAGAATTTGAGATGATAGTAAATATAATGGGGAGGAAGCATGTAAAAGGTTTATTAAATACTGTGTCATGTTACTTATGAGAGTTGGGCCTCTGAAGGCTTTATCTATTCGTAGCCCTGGAACCAGTTGTCTGTGTATACTGAGGAACAACTGAATTTATTAAGACTCCTGGTCACATACCTCCATTTTTCTTAAATTAACAGATATTAGGAAAGTTTCAGAAGAAAAGTCAAGATATCCAAGATATCTATTTTTTCTAGGGGAGCATTGTGCCTGCTTTTATAGAATCATTTGGGAAAGGTGATGGGTTTATAATAAACTATTTCACATTTAGAATCACATAATGTCTTTCCAGTGAAATTAAATTGACCTTTTTTATTGCTTCATAAAGTCTTGCTTTATTTTGGGGAATCAGGTCATTAATTTTAATTAAATATATTACTGCTTTTTTTAATTTTAAGTCTTTGAAAGTTTATATATCTGAGTGAAATCTTATTATTTTATAATCTAAATTTTTTATTTTAATAGGAAGACAAAGCTGTGTTTCTAAACAAGCTTTCATTGTGATCACAAGAGTATTTCCAGTGGGACTAGCCATACTTGTTTCGTAAATCATTGTATCATTAGCAAGCTATGAGTCGTCTTCTGTAAGCAAGTCTTCATTTCTTATGAGTATGAATGTATATTCTTGAGCAAAATCACATGCAGTTAGAGATATTATTTCTTTTTTTTTCTTGTTCTGAAATAAGGATTCATGTAGCCCAGGCTGGCTGTATACCTATGATCCTTCTGCCTCATCTTCCAAGTTAGTGGAATACAGGTATAAAACACAAGGTCAGCTAACGATTTTGTTTATACTCCGAGCTTCTTCAATCAAGTTAGGACTAAAGGTTTTCTATCATATAAACTCCTAGAATTTTTGCTCTATTGTAAGACTTCTTCCACTTAGGAGGCTCAGATAGGAGGATACTTGAGTTCATGGCCAGCCTGAGCTACAGTTCAAGATGGTTAGAGTTAGATCCTGACTCAATAAAGGAATATATTAAAATAATAATGACTATGATTCTTGAAGTTCCTTGCCAGTTGATATAAGTTATTTGCTTATGGTCTCCATTTCCTGAAATTCATTGTCCTTAAAAGTATTAAGAGGCATCTAAAGGCAGTTTTGACCTTATGGAAAAATTGAACTACAAGTAGAGTTCCCATTTACTCCTCATAACTCTCCCAACTCACATTCACTATCATATTAAGGGTCAAGATTAAAACTTCTTAATTTAAAATGGGATGTTCTAGGACATTCTTTCCATATGAAATATAAACACTTGAGGTACAAAGGTAGGATTATATAATGTCAGTCATTGTCCTGTCTTTCCACACAAAACACCATGGGTTGCTAACAGAAGCGTTCATGAGATTATACATTCTCTTATTTCCTCCTTGTATACCAAACAAGACAAATGCATATCAAAATAGTAGGAATTTGTTTGGCTCAAAATGTGTTTTCAGATAAGTTTTTGACAGGTTCACATATCATAACAGAATAAAGGTGTTTATACTTTAAAATTTCTATGTTGAACCCAAATTCCTAATGTGATGTTATTGGGCATGAGACTTTTTGGGAAGTAATTAGGATTACATGAAGTCATTAAAGGTGGGATCCTGGTGACAGTTTCAATGCTTCGTTACAAATTTCTCCCCTTCTTTGCTGAATAATACTAGAGAGCAGTACTCTCCCCAGTCATAAACTGAGTCACACCAAGTGAGTATGCCAAACTGCCAACCCAGAAGCAACCCTCTCCAAAACCTACCATGTTCCCAGCCTGATAACAAGTTTCTAGCCTCCAAATCTCTCTCTCTCTCTCCCAGTGTCCCTTTCTCTCTTTCTGTCTTTTTTAACAAATGAATACATAAAATATTTTTGAAAATAGAAATAAAAATGAGATAGTGCATTACAAAGTGACTGTCATATGGAAAGTGCCTCATTGATATAAATTTATTTCCTCTCCCCTGGTAATAATAATTTCAATGTAAATATTAAGATAAATTTTCAGTATTTTTTTTTCATTTTCCATTCACATTCCCAATTAAGAACAACACACCTATTGTCTCAGTTCTTGAATATTCGAATACACTATTCTGTTGGCCTTCAATATTATTATCTACAGATTCAAGGTCAAGGAACTTATTCTAGTATTATAAATACACTATAATGTAAACACAAGATAACTTTTCTACCTTGCTTATTAGATTTACTTTCTCCATAATACTGTGAATTCTTTTTTATTATTTTAGCATAGCCTATTATTTTTTCTTAAATTCTTGCCTTTATTATGACCTTTCTTCCAATGGAACACTTCTTCTAGGTGAAATTTTTGACATGATTTATTTAGAACTCAACACACAGCAACCAACTCCTATTTCCTCTCTGTTTCCACTGGGAAAGCAAGCAAATAAACAAGGGATTTTAAAGTAAAAAGTTCAGAAAAGGGGATGCTCAATACCAGGAAGCTTTTTATTTCATTTGTTTCGTGTTTTATATAAGCCAAGGTGGCTTCAACCTGTCTACATATTAGAGGATGACTTTGAACTAATTTTCCTGTCCCTATCTCCTAAGGTCTGATATTACAGACTGCCAAATGAAAGTATGTAAACCCCACATCCTAGGTAAGCATTCTACCAAATGAGATATAATTCCAGCCAGTCTTGGAAGTCTTAATATGAAATTTTATCAAAACACATGATCATAATTGATTTTTTATTTGTAATACTTGTATTTGTTTGAGACAAAGACAAAGAGGCAGACAGAGAAAGAGTGAATATGGGTGTGCCAGGGCCTCCTGACACTGTAAAGGAACTTCAGATGCATGTGACACTTTGTACATCTGGCTTTACGTGGCTCCTGGGGAATTGAACCTGGGCTTCCAGGCTTTGAAAGCAAGCACCATAAAACACTGAGCCATCTCTCCAGCCCTTGACATTCTTTCTTTAACCAAAAAAGAATTAGAGAGAGAGAGAGAGAGAGAGAGAGAGAGAGAGAGAGAGAGAGAGAGAGAGAGAGAGAGAGAGAGAAACAAGGATGACAATAATCTCTGAAAAAGGTTTTACCTATTTAAGATTTGTTGGGTAAAAAAGGCAGTTTGACGTGTTCACAAAATTGAAAGAAATTTATTCTGACTGCCATATCGTGGAGTTTGGGTGAGAAAATATGTGAAAGTCAGTCGTAAGTGATGAGGCTGGAAAGGAAAGGAGCAACGTTTCAGCCAAGGCCCAATGAACCAAGTTAGGGACTCTGTATTCTAGATGAACGAGGAAAGATTTTTCCACTGAATAATTAGCATATACCACAGACAAGGTGCTTTATTTTGAGGCATTATTTCATATTCATTTTGCTTGGTCTTCTTTTCTCTCTGACTTCTACATTACAAAATAATTACTTGCTGAATGGTGTCGTAGTGTGAATGAGTACAGAGTGATTCCCAAAAAACACAATCAACTCCATTTCCTTTCGGTCAATCACTTGGCAATCATTTTCCAAAGGCTTAGGTAGGAAAAATCCAAAGACAGACCATCTTCTGCACAACACTGTAAAATGGATTCTTAAAAATACAGCTCTTGGTTCATCTGAAGCTGATAAATATATCTATCTTCTCATTAAGGAAAGACAGCTAAACATTTGAAACCCTCAAATCCCACAAGACATAATTTGAGTGATCTCTGCTTACCTTTTAATTAAAATTTCAATGTAATAAATAGATACACACCCTTTCTGATTTGTAACAAACACAAATCAATAACTCTTTATAATCTGGATACCAGTGAGTCAATGGAGAAAATAATGTTTATGTATTTAAGCTAATATTTAAATTGGGTTCCCACCATATAATGGAAAGGTGAACATAAACAAAAAGTAGATAGAATTAAAATGTAATTTGACTTTTCTCAGAGAACATTAAAAAAAGATTAGCCAAATTAAAAAAAGGAAGATATGATTCAGATTTTGTGTTAGAGTTAATAAAAGAAAACAGCAATATACAAAGCTGTATATGCCATCATAAACTTCTTTATATCTGTGGCACTTAGATTTTATTTGCTTTCTATGCCTGCATTCTTCCTGAGATATTTTCACTTAGTTTGGTTATATTGGAAAGTAAGATTATATTGCTATTGAGTTCATTTTCCTAGTATATAATACCAAACTGGGTTGCAATATCTGACAGATTTATGACTATTTGCTGAGACATATTTTATAAAATGGCAGAATAGAAGACTTTTTTTTCAATCTGCTCTCTGTAACAAACCTTCATAGAAAAAATAGTTTTAAGGAGGAATATATTACAATTTTTTCCAAAGTCTTTTTTATCTGTGGCAAAGACTGTTTCTGAATAATACGTTATAAAATAATATATTTCAGATGAAACACACAATTCATTGCTTATCCTACAGAGAAAGACGTCTTCCTGTCTCTGCTAAATGCATGAGTTCATGGGTATATAAAAATAGAATGCACTTGGCAATGGAAGTTACAGGCTGATGGATGACACCCCATTGTCAAACAATTGATAGCTAGTGAGGAATTACAGCGACCTTGTAGTAGAGCACAAATAATTCAGCAGCTCCTGAAATATGTTAAGCAGACTGACTTCTCCCTTATAGGTGCCTAGGTCACTTCAGAAACGGGAACTTAAGTCAGTAATTTCCCGCAGAAATACGGTAATCACCTCTAGGCTTGAACACAGGTAAAAAATTTGAGGCAGTTTGTTAGAAAGCAATGTTGTCTATATATATGCTACACTGTTTGACACTGGTCACAATAATATAGGAATAGAATTACAAATTTGAAATTGTACCTTTCTAATAGAAAAATGGCAGTAACCGAGTACCATTGACTTTATTGGCTAGCCAGAGTTGAGGTCAAATTGTGAGTTTACCACTTCTCAGCTGAAGAAGCCTGGATATGTTGTTCAGTTTTCTCAATGATAAGAGAATAAAGATAAGTCAAACCTAGACTGATTGCTAGGATTGGACACAATACATCATACTCATGAGGAACAAAGCTCATAGCACTGAGGAATATTCAGGAAACAACAGACTCTGGCCCCAAAGCCATGGAGACCATTCAGAAAATGTCATCTAGTATTATTCAAAGATATATGGTTTTGCTCTTTTCTTCTGTCCTTATTTTTCCCCATAAATTAAAAAGGCTATTTCTATTTTAGTGATTTTTGTTGAGGATTTCTATTTGGTAAATATTGAACTTGTTCATGGTTTGAGTATACATTTGGGTCACTTGTTCAGGGGTCAAGCAAGCCAGAGGCAGGAAAAAATCAGTTTTGAATCATCGGCTTCCATATGAGAATGGAAATCAATCTGAAAGCGAGACTTCTTTGGGAGATGCTGAGACAGTGGTCAATAGAGAAAACCCAGCGGGGTGGACAGAAGGTCACTTTATATTTCAAGATGGCAGCCAGTCTGCAGTTGGTGGACCTAAGAAGAAGCCATTAACGCACAGAATGTGATAACATGACTCCCCAGGAATGATGGGATGAAGGCCACAGGAAGTGTGCAGGCGACACACACCACTAGTAAGGAATGAGTAAGGCACCCACAATAGTGACAAAAATTCATAACATCGATATCTCCATCTTGAAATGGCATGATAAGAACCTGTAAATTAGCTATTCTGGTAATCCATTGAGAATTTATTTGGGGGGGGTGTTCAGTTTTGATGTTGGGATCTTTACCATTCCACAAAATTCATATCCAAGAATTTTTCACTAAAATGGACTGTATACTGGAAACAATGGATTTCACCAATGCTAACAGTTGAAGAAGAATGCTGAAAACCAAGTTGGAATTCAGTATTCAGCTGATTCAAAGCTTTTCTGTCTATAAGTATGTCCTTCTTACAGTGTCAAATAGTTTGAAGAAATACATGCCATCGTCTTTCATTGTGCTTAATGAAATACATACATTGAAACACATAATGCCACAAGAACTCAGGCAGACCTGGAAAATAGAGGAGCTAATCATAAAAGTTAAAAGCAAAAGGATAATGCAGGGGTGTGCTGATACACACCTATAATCCCAGCACTCAAGGGGAAAACTAAGAGAATTATAAAATTGATGCCAACTTGGGCTACGTATTGCTACTGTTTCAAATGAATGAATAAATGAATGAATGAATGAATGAATGAATATATAAATAAATAATAAATAAATAAATACAATATTGGCTCAGGCCCATAATCCAGGGGCAGGGAAGATGGACACATGACAACCTTGGTATTTGCTACCTAGATAGCTGTTGGTTCAACGAAAAACCCTATCTCAAAAACCAAGATGAGGGCTGGAGAGATGGCTCAGCAGGTAAGGCACTTGCCTCCAGTGCCTAAGGCCCTGGGTTCAATTCCCCAGGACCCATATAAGCCAGACCCACAAGGTGGTGACCCTGGGGCTCTCTTCTCTCTCTCTCTCTCTCTCTCTCTCTCTCTCTCTCTCTCTCTCTCTTCTTGAAAATGAATAAATTAAAAAAAAAACAAGGTGGCACATGACTGAGGAAGGCACCTGGTTTTGATTTCCAAGTGCATACACACAAATATACACATGTACCTGTGCATACACATATGATGATGTACACACAAACACACCACACACAGAAGAGAAAAAGAACAACTCTATTATCCTAACCTCCACAATAAAATGTCTCTTTTTAAAGAATGTTGCACTATCTGTTTGAATGTATCTGAGAACCAGCCAAGTCTCTATGACCTATGAGATTTCTATCAATACCCTTATTATTTATGATGTGTACACATATGCTTTCCCCACAACCAAACAGTGGTCGGCACAAACTCTGCTGGGCTACCACCAAGGAAACTAAAGACAAAAGAATTTATCAATGTTTGTGGAAAAACAACACAAGAATTCTAAAGAGAATATAGTTATCATTGGTGGTTTACTTCTTCCTAAGTAATTTTCTATTTCTTTTGTGAGTAAACTAATACTTTACTTTTATTTAACTCTTCCATGTTTTCTAAAAAATAGTTTAAGACTACTATCAAGTCCTTTATACCTGCATCATATATATATATGTATATATACATATATATATATGGTTTTATTTTACCTTAGTTTTAATCAGAAAAACTTATTTTGATACATTAGCAGCTGGTATGAATTCAAGTACATATAGTAGATAACATAGAAATTATAATAAATAGCATTTGCACAGCACATAGATTTCCTGGGCCTTTGTTCTATGCTGCATATGCAATGTCTCCTCCATAGGCTGTTGTAGGATTAGACTGGCCTTAACTATTCCCATTTACAAAGAAAATGGCGACTTGAGAACTGACATAGTTACTTCTGGTTGCTGGGAACAAAATACTTGAACAGAAGTGAATTAAGGAACAATGGTTTATTTTAGTTTAGCTTTCAAGGTGCCAATTCTTTGATGAGGCAAAACAGCATTGCAGCAGGAAATTGAGACAGCCAGTCACTTTCCACAGAGAGGAAGCCAAGAATGAGAAAAGCTTCTTCAGTCAGCTCTCTCCTTTTCACACATGGAGGAGCCCAGGGAATGGTGTGCCCACAGCTAAAATGGATCCTCAGGCCTCAATGGCCTCAATTAACTTAATCCGGATAATCTCTCACTAGCATGCATGAGGCTAGACTTTCTTTCTTTCTTTCTTTCTTTCTTTCTTTCTTTCTTTCTTTCTTTCTTTCTTTCTTTCTTTCTTTCTTTCTTTCTTTCCTTCTTTCTTTCTTTCTTTCTTTCCTTCTTTCTTTCTTCCCTTCCTTCCTTCCTTCCTTTCTTCTTTCTTTTGAAGGTTCTATGTTCTTTAGCATTTTGGCAATATAACCATCCACTGTCTCATCTGACCTTCTATTTTATAAGTAATTCTTGGACTTTCTCTAGAGTTAAATCTCTTTTTGTTAACAACCCATAGCTGTAAATAAACTTACTTGGTTAAGTTGAATATTATTTTTTCTAAAGATTTTATTATTTTCTAGCAGAAATTTGCCTTTATGTATTTTAAAAATCTTTAAAATACTTGCTTTTTCACTTAAGTTCTTTGCAAATATTTGCCTTTTATGTGTACCAGATATCACTGTCATGGTGTATAGTTTAGCCAGATGAGTAATTATGTATTGTAAAGAGTTTGATACACTTCACATCTATAGTGTACCATTCTGTCTTCTATATTAAAGAGGTTACATTAGAACAAGTCATTTTGAACATAACTGTGATCAAGTTGACTAATAAAAAAAAAATTAGCACATATCTGGGTCATAGTATATGCCTGATACAATTTGGCTTATTTTCTTTTAACTGTAGAAAGAAAGGGTATAAATAGGTGAATGATATCAACTGATTGAGTTGATTCTAAGTCCATATATAATTTGCTGGGTGTTCACATGTTTGCTTTTGTTATATATACAGTTAACTATTCAGAGATGTCCCATTGGACAAAACAAAGTGAAATAAAGTCAAATCCCATAAGAAGTGTCTGTCAACATCTCAGTATGAATATTATTTCTGCAAGCATGTTAAATAGGATCTTTTCTGTATCAAGTAGTAGGAAATATAAATGCACAAGAGCATACAAAGTGCATCACAATCTATCACTTGACTTTCAGGCTGGACAAGGTTCCATTGATCATGTAAGTACTCCTGCACTTCTTGCCTGCACACTTCTCATCCTTCTGTCTGTCTTCTGCTAGGGCCATGGCCTCATGTGTATGAGTAGATGCTTCCAGGCTTCAGATGTTGATATGAAGGCATATAAGGGAGGAGAACACACTCCTCTCAGTCTTTTGAGCAATATTCACCCCAAATGGACTCATCATACATTTTGCCATTGGTTTCTATGAATATTGACTTCCTCAATCAAAGCAGATGCATATTACTGTCAGGAAGCAGAAATATAACTCAGAGAAGAGTGCGGAACTAGAATTAGTTCCAGGATCTACCGCATGTTGTATACCCTGGCTTATGCACATTTCGAGTTTTCTCTATACCACTTTTCAAAAAAATTCATTGTGAGGATAGAATAGGATGAGCACACACACACACATACACACACACACACACACACACACACACACACACACACACTTATTACATGGACTCTTCAACAGTAAGCAGTGTATCGTAACATTACCCTGACATACAATTTCTGTGATTAAAAGGTTTACTGTCCAGTAGCAAGAATAGCTAGAAATAATAAATATGATAGTGTAGACATTAAAGAATGTGTTTTTACAAGTCCAAAGAGATGTCGCATTGTATCCTTGAGGGGTCAAACACTTCACAGATGCGAAAATAAGTTGTCGAAAAATGTATTCAAGGTCCCCATCCTGTAGGAGCAACATGCAAAAAGCCTCAGGGGTGTGGAGAACCAAGACTATTAAGTTAGACAACTCATAGGTTGGATGAGAACTCTGGCTTTCATGGCAAGTCTATACTGTCTCCTCCAAAGCAAAAATGCTCTGTTGCAGACCCAGCTGAGAAAGGAAAGGTGACAGCGAAAACAGATTTCCTCCTTCTAATGTGTCAGGGAGCTTGGAGTAGATTAAATCCTTGTAGGAAAGCAGTGGAGAGGCTCAGCAGCTGTTCTGACAGAACTGAAATACAGCCAGGACCCCATTACTTTAATGCTGAGGGAAACCAAAGTGATCAGCACCAAAGCCATTCGGGAAAGGTAAGGAGATTGATGATATGGTCCCAGGTGACATCTTAGAGCTATAGAAGGCTTTCAATACTGGGCCGACTTCCAACTGACACCCATATTATCTTCACGAATGACAAATCCTGCAGGCCCTTGCATCGACTGTAGATATGAACAGGAGGTAGGGATAAAATAGGTACTGGGTTCAGATTTTTATAACTTATTTTGTAAGCAACCATGCAAGCCATGCTACCTTATATTTAAGGAACATGAGTATGAATTTAATATAATGCTATATATCTTATGTAAATATATATGCAGCATCCTGATAACCTGGCTTCTCTCTTCTATTGTTTTTCCAACAATCTCTGGAATACCAGAGCAAATGTGAACTAAATGTATGAGAATCTAGGGCCAAGAAGGGAAGATGGACAATTGAATAATGGTAAAGATGGATAGATTCCAGGGACGTATGTGTAAGGTCACTTTGGAATCTGATGCTGTGCTCGTACATTTCAAAATGCAACCACAAACAAAATGAAGCTGACCTGGCTGAAATGGGTGGTGGGCCACAATCCACCAGGAGAGCAGGATTCACTAAAGTCATAGAAGCATGATTGGGAGGATCCAGTTTTCTACAGTACAAACACTGTCACCCCTGTTGTCATCAGCTTTCTCATTGGTGCACAGAGAACCCAACTCTCGTAGTCAGCCATGAATCTCCACACCAGGCACAATTTTGGGGAGGAAAGAATTTATTGAAGGAATAGATCCAGGAGAAGTTAAGGAAAGCCCCCCTTTTACAGATCCAAGCAGAGAGAGAAACAGCACCTCCAGAAGCCAGCAAGCACACTCCTAACTGATTAACAAGAGAAACTCCAGGCTTGAGATAATTCTGCTCTTTGCTTATGTGAAGCTAGAATTCCAGACCCACTCCAGAAACACCTTAGGGCTGAACCCTAGGATCTGGCCAAGGTGACACACCTCCTCCAGCCAGAACTGGCTGGGGACAATTTTAATAAACACAATTATAATAAACTCTGTTGGGGGACATTATTAAAACTACCACACCAACCAAAAACAGCTCATTGGGAAAATGGGTTTATTTTGGTTTACAGACCTGAGGGGAAGCTCCATGATGGCAGGAAAAGAGATGACCATAAGCAGAGGGTGGACATCAGTTCTTTCACAGCACTGCAAACAGCGGTTGGTAGGTGTGTGAACCACTGGCAATAGGAATCCAGTATAACCCCTAAAAGCCCTCTCCCAACAATACACCTCCAATAAGGCTTCAATTCCAAAACTGCCATTAGCTGGGGATCGGGCATTCAGAACACACACATTTGTGGGGGACACCTGGATGAAATGAGCACACCACCATTTCAATAGCTTGTCAGTCAGATAGCTTTGAAGGTAAGCCCCTATGTTATTTTGCAAAACATACATTTCTTCTATGCTTTCATCCCCTACCCCTGAAGAATGTGTCATCTTTCAGTTTAAATGTGCCTTGCCGAGTCATCCTGACTTGCATACAACTTAATAAAATTCTCAGAAGAAGCAAGTGGTTTCACACTTCTAAAACCTTAGGCTATTTTACCAGGTATTTTAGTTTTGCTTTGCTTTGGTTTTTATTTTTCTTTTGGTACACAGTTGTTTAAGGGAGGGGAAGGTTTGGCATTCTTGACATCATTAATTTTTATCCTATTTCTCCTCTCCTGTTCCTCCTCTTCCTTCCTCCTCCAGAACAGTGGACTGAACCCAGGGATTGCGCATACAGAACAAGATTTTTGCTGCTGAACTATATCCTCAGCTCTTTCAACACCATTTCCAACCTCTTTCTGACCTCATGTCTGATATTCTACTCTATTAGGCAAAGATTGGTAAAATGCCTGTTTCCTTTATTTATTGTCTAATTTGTCAATGAGGCTATTTAAGTATTTCTCAGTCACAATCATACAACCAAGTGAGTGAATATATATATAATGTACCATAAAATATTACCTCACAGTCTCGTGTCCACACTGGGGGAGAAGACTGTTGGTGGGAACCCTTGAGGACCAGGCCAGCATTCTTCTTGTTTGGACATACAAAACTGTATGCATAGATTATAGAGGTATAATTTCTCCATAACATTTGTAGAGTTTTCATTAAAAAGTGTTAAAAACTGCAAGTTTGAACACATTTCACTTTTAAATAA
Source organism: Zapus hudsonius (assembly GCA_004024765.1). Taxonomy (NCBI): domain Eukaryota; kingdom Metazoa; phylum Chordata; class Mammalia; order Rodentia; family Dipodidae; genus Zapus; species Zapus hudsonius. Next base: position 18,955 of record PVHP010010068.1, on the reverse strand, counting down.
AAATGTATTGTTTCACAATTCTTGAAGCTAAGAATCTAAAATACAGGTATCCAAACAGTCATGTGTCCGCCAATCTCTGGTGGAGAATGTTCTATGACTCTCTCATAATTTCTGATGTTTTTTGGCAATCCTTTGTGTTCCTTGAGCTGCAATAAATTCAATCTCTACCTCCAGCTTCAAATGGTGTTCTTCCACATGCATTCTTTCTGGGCCTCTTTTTTTTTTTTTTTTCTTATGTGGACACAAAACATCGAATTAAGCAACCAGCCTATTCCAGGATGACTTCATCTTATCCAACTATGACTTTAAAAACATTTTAGTAAAGCCAGGCGTGGTGACGCACACAGCACTTTAATCACAGCACTTGGGAGGCAGAGGTAGGAGGATCACCGTGAGTTCAAAGCTACCCTGAAACTACATAGTGAATTCCAGGTCAGCCTGGGCCAGAGTGAGACCCTACCTTGAAAAAACAAAACAAAAAAAAATTACTAAATAAGGTCATATTCTTATGTTTCCTGAGAGACATGAAGTTGGGGTACACCAATCAACTAACTGCTCAAGTCATGATAAAAATTATTCAATAATAATATGGAAAGAGAAATCTATATGTTCAATTCGATATGATGGAATTGTTTTAGAAGAAAATGAATATATAATGAGACAGGTAATTTAACTTAATTTTCTTCTAGTATATGGAACTATTGATAGTCAGACTAGTTCATGAGTAAATTACAGTGTAGGCGGGGAGTGAGTGAGAGGAAGCAGAATGGTGTGGGGAAGGAAAGAGTCCAGGGATGAGCAAAGTAAAAAGTCTGAGGAAAAAAAAATATATATATATATTCAAAATTATCTAAATCTGGGCAAAATATAGAAAGATAGATAGATGATAGATAGATAGATAGATAGATAGATAGATAGATAGATAGATAGATAGATTTTTAAGTATTATTTTAGGTTAGAAGGTGATGAAGAAAGTTTACAGATCAACTAATACATAATTTTTTCTAAGGTTCTAATGAAGATTACATAGTTAAATCATTTACACACACACACACACACACACACACACACAGACTACCATATCTATGACTTCTAAATACAGAGATTCAACCACCTATGAATATGAAGCCTTTAGTTGGCAAAATTCCTAGGACCACTCTCAGTAGGACTATTTTATTTGATGTGTAGACAGAAACATAGAGTTTGTTTCTGTTCTGGTGAGGACACACAGACATTAATTTTCCTGCCTCACCCAAAACACCAGTGTCTCAAAAGAGACACTGCAACCCAGGAGTAAGGCAGATACTGGGGTAGTCTGTTTTAATCTTCAAACATTTAAAACATAGCTTTAGAAATAAATAATCATCATACTTTTCTATCAGATGCTAAGATTTTCAATAATATTGTAATTTAATGAAGCATATAACTGGCATCCTGAAGCCCAGCTCGCACCTACATTGCATTCCTTGTTACAATTAGAATAAAAGGTTTAAATTTAACCCAAATATAGATGATACTGCATACTCCAACAATAAAAAAGAACCAGGTACCACTTTTGAAATTCTTCTGGGGTCAAGTATGCACTTAGTATTTTTTTTCACAATGTCTGAAGTTTTTATATACAAAAAAGTCTCACTTTTGATTTTAGGTAAGAGAAAGAGAAAAATGACTTCTATGCTCATTATCAAATGTCAAATGTTAGATTTTATACCATTGGAAAACAGGGTGAAACAATAGTAGTTAGAAAATTATATTTTTGTTTTTGGCTATAATTCTATGAATTCTTGCAGAAGATGAATCATACTTTTTTCAAACACAAGTTTCTAAATGTCAAGATAAATTTCTAAATGATAAAGCATAAAATTCATTGAAAATTGTTTGAATCCTTGAAAGCAATAATTTGTTTTGTCATACACTCACAGTTTGTTCTAAATTTCTACATGGCCTTGCCTTTCTGTTAATACAATCATAAGTTGTGCTTTAAATATATATATATATATATATATATATATATATATATATATATATATATATATATATATATATGTATATTGTTTGGGACTAATGAGAAAACTTTGCTCCTACCAGCTGCCCTAAAAATAAAAAAAAGAATTATAGATACAAAAGTACATTTTTCAGTTCATAAAAACCTCTCTAATGAGACAGATGAAAATATGAATTGCTTCTAATGAGCTCAGAATTACATATACTTCCCTTGGTTTAATTTTCTAAGTGTTCATAGATATTTTTTGTTGTGCTTATTATAAAACAAGAAGTGGCCACTAGGCTGTGATAAACCAATTTGTGAGATTAAAGTGCTGAACTTGAACAGTTTCATTAAATTCTAAGTCATGAGCTGAAATCGAAATTTTAAAAGCCTCCTTTTCTTATTTACACAAGACCCACAGCGTTTATGCAGGCAAAAAGTAGTGCCAATTAATGCCAACTCTGTTGATGAGGTCTAGAAGGACCTGGTAGGAATGCTGTCTTTGAGCACTTCACCCCTTCATCTTCGAAAACACTCCCTCCAAAAATGCAAATACCAAGCAAATTTAATAGCATTAAATCTCAGCACCCAGGAATACTTCAAGTTCATTCCTGAATAGTTTGCATTTATTCATATGTTTAAAGCTAAGTTCTGCCTTGTTTAATATATTAAACCTGGGGAGTTTCAGCAAATCACTTTGTCACGTAAAAAGGGAACTGATGGCTACAATGTGCTCTATTTCCAATATAAAGATGAGCAGAATCACAGTAACTATTATTTGTATGCAAACAACAGCATCCAGTTAATTAGTGGTGCTACTTGGAAATTATGGGTTTCTCAAAAAAATCTGCAGGGTGTAATAAAATCGAATGGAGAGCATTAGCGTTCAGTAATGAAGTTCAAGAAAAATAAGTGATGCCTTGCCTTTCCATAATCTACCCTAGCGAAATTAAAAATATAATATGAATGAACGCATATGCACTTATTTCAAATTAAATGCAAAATGATTGCATATATATTTACTTAAATGTATATATTTAATCTTCCGTCAAACACACAGACATATCTTCACATTCTCACTCGCCTCTTTCGAGATGATAGCAAATGGTGGGCACAGATATGGTAAGGGAAGGTTTACCTGAATGTCTTGAAATAATTTAACTGTCTTGATCTACTGTTCATCATGAATGATACAAATACATATTTTCACTGTATGAGCTTACATAGCTGACGTTTATGTGTCTTTAATATATATGTATGTATGTTACAGGTATATATCTACAAATCATTGTTTGGGGTGACATCTTACCTATGTTTTTGCTATTAGAGTTTTTCTACTTTCACTGTTCTTTAGTCCCACTGATGAAATATATTGTGTATGTACCCAAGTAGTATATTATTCATTACCCTATGAGCCATTTTTCTTGCAGAATGGAACAACTCCAGCATTAGGTGGGGGATAGAAGCTCATGAGTGGGAGGATTCACCATACGTTTTTCTTCTTACTGTGATGTCTTTCACAAGCCACCGGATTCTGTTTTACATTGTTGATGAGAAAAGAAATGGAGAACAGTTCTCCTTCAGTTATAAGTATGGTCAAACTGCACCCGGCGTAGCCTGATAACACTGCACATTCTTAACAGCCCACAAAATCTTAAAATAAAAAAAAATATTCTATAAGAAACTGAGCGAGCCCCAAAAAAGACCCATGTGGCATTATTTTTATTTTCTTTTGTATTTTAAAGGCTAACTTTGATAGTTGTATCCCAAAGTATCCTTTAAATGCACACCAACAACAAACATATACTTCTTGCAAAATGGTCATGCCAGAGATAAAAAGGGTTCCAAATGGTAAATGCACTATCCTGGCAGGGGGCACAGCATTATGCCCAGTGCAAAAGTGCCTGGGTGGCCTCCCTCTGGCTTCTTTCAATACTGTGAGTCCAAGGCCCATCATGTAATTTCAGCACTTGAGGAATTACTCTCACACCTGGAGAACCACTAATAAGCAGGATAAAACAGTCTGAAAATGTATTTCCAAAGTCAGCTGTGCAACACACCATCAAAACTGCTTCCGTGGGCAATGACCTTCAGGGGAAGGCCAGCATTGAAGGACTTCATCTGTAGGTATGCCTGTATGTGTACCTGCGCCATGTTGTGTATCTGTGTGTTAATAAACAAGACGTGTAACTGACAAAATGTGCACATCACTGCTTGTTACTGAGAATTCCAAAGGAAAAATATCTTTTCACCTTGGTTGTGCAGGTGTGCAGGCATGTGTATGTCTCTATGTTCCATAAACATAAACTAATACATTTTAACTTCACTGACAATATAGTTATCTATGCAGAGTCCACTTTTAAAAGCCTCACATAATTTAAACTCTTGTATTAATCTTTTATAAAATCTTACTTAAGGTAGGCAACCTATTCTACATGACCCCACAAATCTAGCTAGATATATCATGGATTTATCTAAACCCATGGACAAACACCAAGGTGACCTTTCATAGGAACTATGGACTTGAAGTGACGTTGTAAGTCATGAGTCCTAACAAAAGCATCGTCACTCTGGTGGGGGATGCTGAAAACAAATGAGACACAGTGTGTGAAAGATTATACATAAAATCTCAGAGTTTTGTTCTGAAACTAAAACTGCTCCATCACATGCTTTTTATAAAGGGTAAAATCTGTAGATTTCTAATTCTTTTCTATATGCTGTTTTGAGATTTAACCACTTTCGTGCATGACATTTTGTTAATATATTTTCATATAGCTTTAAGGCCTTTAATATGTATCTGTTATTATCTCTTTCAAGAATATTTATTTCTCTCTTTATTTGAATACATCTTCAAATATACCAACTATGACTCCATTGCTCTCCAAGTTAATCTAAAATTCACAACCCTACTAACAATATAATAAAAAAAGCTTCTCCTTGTCTATTTCCTTGATAAAAATATAGAAGCATTAGGAATCTTAAAATCACCAAATATAAGAGGAAGAAATAACATTTGTTTTAATACTTTTAAAAATATTAAATACTTTTAATACTTAGCCCAATATTTCTACTTCTCTATCAATATATTTGGTCATTTTTATACTAGGTTTAATATTTTCCTGTTATTATTTATTTGTACGATTCATATTTCAAGTGCTTAATGATAAACGTATCTATCATTTTTAAGATATTCAAAATATTGTGAACACTTTCAGCTTGCAATTTTATAAAATTTCTACTTTATGATTTATTTTAAAATCACTTATATATCTAAATATTTATCTTTATTGTTGATCTCAATGCTGCTCTTATTGGATGTCATGATATTTCCCTTTTTGAGAGAGATACAGAGAGAGAGAGAGAGAGAGAGAGAGAGAGAGAGAGAGAGAGAGGCAGGGTCTCCATGTGCTGCAAACAAACTCCAGATCCATTCACAACTCTGTGCATCTGACTTTACATGGGTATTGAGGAATCAAACCAGGATCATTTGGCTTTGCTGGCAAGTGCCTTAACAGCTGACCCATCTCTCCAGCTAGGTAGTTCCATTTTTTTAAAAGGTACAAACTTAGGGTGAAGAGATGGCACAGCAAAGAAGTGAACTTGCTGCCCAAGCATGACAACCTGATGTCAACCCCTAGCACACACAGAGAAATCCCAGCATGGCTGCTTAGACAGGAAGAGTCAGTGTTGGAAGGGCAGCGAAGGGAGAATTGCTGGAGCTTGCTGGTTGACCACTCTTGCATTTACATTAAGAAATAATTTAAAGGTGTGCGTGTGTGTGTGTGTGTGTGTGTGTGTGTGTCTGTGTGTGTGTCTGTGTGTATTTAGTGTGACATAGCCTCAGGTTGTTTTGCTTGTCATATACATGCCTACACATTTATGGGCCACTTTCAAATGATCAATTCTACTCTACTAATTTTTTTTCCCAATTTTAGCTTAAACAACAGGCATTTATAGTCTCCTAATCCTGAAGCACAGATATCCATAATCAAGTGTCCTTAAGATGGTTTCATATGAGGTCTTTGTTCTCTTCATGTAGGTGGTCCTTTCCTGCTTGTATCTTCTCATCACTAATTACTCTTTATGAGATAGCACTAGTTCCTTTGTGTTGTTGATTTGCTAAAATGTTTTTCATACCCTTAAAGACTAAATTGATGGCAGCAGTTTTCTGCAGAGAAGGGACTAACCCTTAGACTTTCCCTATAGCCTTATGTGGTAGTTTGAATTAGATGTGCCCCATAAACTCATGTGTTTTGAATGCTTGTTTCCCAGCTAATGGCAACCTTAGAAGTGGAGCTTCGGGAGGGTTTAAGCAGCTCCTTTTTGTTATAGTTTGACTTATTCTCCTTCTGTTGTCCACCTGGTGTTGGCAAAGGGCTGATGGCCAGTCTCTGCTCTACCATCTTTCTGCTGTCATCATGAAACTTCCCCAGAGACTGTAAGCCAAATAAAATCTTTCCTCCAATTAGCTGCTTTTGGTAAGGTATATTATTTAATCAATGTGAAGGTAACTACAGTGTCTGTCACATGCTTTGGTTCTTTGCCTACAATGCTAGGAACATGCTGCTGAATGGAGAAGGATCAAAATTCTCGGATCTGCAACGTCATGAATTGAATAACGAGTGGATGAGTGACTTCAGGTTCTCAAAGTAAACTGTACATTCACATCTTTTTAAGGTAAATTGCATATTTCATGAAGATATGATTATTAAAGTTTTATGCTTATCTAAAATAGCCTAATAATTTGTTTCAACTAAAGAAACATTTGAAAAAATGAATCGACCAATGATTCTTATATTATGGCACCACGAGACCAAGAAGTGGAATATTTAGCTAGCAAACATAGATATTTTTTAAGAATTTACTTTCATGAAAATTTCATACATTTGCAAATATTATGTAGGCGTCTTTTCTCATCCAAATTTATGCAATGCAAATTCATGCTTTCAGCTAACTATAAACTTAATAAACTCTGCAAAATTCTAAATTAGCATGAGGCCAACTTTGGAACAATTTAGTGCTAAGGAATTCTTATGAAGTCAGCACAAGTATGTCTATTTCTTCATTGATTTATTCTGGAGATATTTTGGGGGCATTGTGTGATCTTAATTTGTTTCATCGTCATCTACTTTCAGTTGCTACTGACAAAAGATGGAAAAATACTATTTTAGAATTTTTTCAAAATAAATTACTGTAGTAGACAGCTTCATTTTGCTGGGATGAGCTTCCAACCAAACACAGTTTTATGGGAGGAAGAGATTTATTTTCAGCTTTCCATTGCATCAATGGCGGAAGAAACTGGCTCCCATTCATAAATCCAAGCAGAGAAACCACCACCAGCAGCAAACACTGAAAAGCAGCAATCGGGGATTCTGCCATAGCTCAAACCTCTCTGGAAATCTTTGGACTGTAATTCAGATCTACCCACACCCCAGCCCCTGTAGCAGTAGTCTGCCGCTAAGGGCTGAAGCTACAGACTCAATTTTAATTAAACATCTGAGTCTATGGGCCTTACCTTCAAACTACTTCCATTACCAATTTTTCTAAACACATAGATCATTTAATTAAATGTGAAACTTCAGGTACATATAGCAGAGGTCAAGAGATATGGATACCATACCCTTAGATTTATTTACCTTAATTTGAATAATTAAATATGTAGAATAAATCTAAGAAGTTTCAAAATAAGAAAAAAAGGTAATGCTCATAGGTTTGTGTTGTAGTCAGCTCCTCATGGATGAGACAAACATCCAACCAGAAGCAGCTTATAAAATGAAAGGATTTGTTTCATGCTTACAAATCTAGGAAACACCATGAATGGTGGAAGAAGCTGGATCTCTTTCATAGGTCCATGTGGAGAGACACCATCAAACTCCAGCAGGCACCAATACCAGCAAGCATGAGCTACCAGAACTCCAAATGCTCTCCATACATCTTAGAGCTGGACTCCAAAGTCCACCCCCAGTGATACATCCTTTGTAGGAGGGTTCTGCCTGCTAGGACCACAGTTTTAGGACACTTGAATTTATGGGGCCATACATTCAAATTACCACAGTTTGGGAGAACAATTATTATTGATAATAAGCATTATTTTTTAATTGGGATAGGAGCATATTATAAAATCAAACGCTAATTATGAAGCAAATTCAGGTTTATGACTTTTTAAATAAAATCAAACTTTATACAGCTCCAAATATAGACCAATTGCATTATATTCTTGATTTAGTAAATAGGTAAACTGATAGGCTAAGGCCTCAAATAGATGGTCACAGAACTTCATGTAGTCCCGATGAGAAATGAATTCATTAGCGCCTATGCATGGATTCACTTCAGTGAAAATTGGAGTACATTATCAATGAGATTATTTCAGCATGTTGCTTTTTCAATGAAAAAAAAAGTGTGCTTTATCCGGAATTGAAAGAAAAATAACCATAATCAACAGATATGGATAACGATTTTGTATGTATTTTACAGATTATGATAAAAGTAAAGAGAGAGTAAAGATTTCTGGACTTCAGGGCCTGCTGTATATTTTGAATAGTAAATCGTTCCATCCATTTCCTCCACATGTAGAATCATGTCTGAAATTAAACTAAACTCTCCCCTCTTCAAATTAACACATCTTGAGATAATTTAAATAAAAATGTTTTTTATTGGAAGTTCTTAGAGAAACTGTAATTTGAATTATTTTTTACAACTTTCAATGGAAACGTAGTGAAGCTTACAAAGGCAAATGATTGCTACACTGTGATGTTAGGTAAAAGGTTAACTTCAGAGATAGACAGCAAGGCAGAAAGCATAAGTAAACCTGACTTCCTCTCTGGGAGCTTCAGAGCTTGGTGTCTTCTACATGATGATTTCAAGGTCAATGCCTTACAAACTAGAGATTTCCTGTAACTCTCCTCTTGCAAGGCCAGTGATTGAGAGATGGCTCAGCATTACAGCACTTGCATGCAAAGCCTAACAACAGGGATTCAAATGCCCAGTACTCACATAAAGTCATATGCACAAAGAGGCACCTTCATCTGGAGTTTGTTCTCAGCAGCCAGAGGCCCTGGTGTGCCCATTCTCTCTGCATGCATCTTTCCTCACTCTCTCTCTCTTTCTCTCTCTCTCTCTCTCTTTGTAAATAAATAAAATATTTTTAAAAATATTTTAAATTCAAGCCAGGCAAATTGATGTATGCCCCCATTTGTGAGGCAGAGATAGGAGCATGGTATGCTTATGGGCAACCTCAGCATTACTGAATGAACTTGTTTCAAAATACCAAGAAGTTAATATGTATTTCAGCCAGCATAAAGATAGCATCTTTAGCAAATGGTGCTGGAAAAATTGGATAAATACTTGTAAAAAAAAAAATGAAAATAGACCCACTCTTTCCATCATGCACAAAAATCAACTCCAAATGGATCAGGGACCTCAACATAAGACCAGAAACCCTAAAAACCCTGGATTAAAAGATAGGAGAAAGTCTCCATCAGATTGGAGTACGGGAAAACTTGCTAAGCAAACCTCCAGTAGCCCAGGAAGTGCAACAATCACTGAACCAATGGGGCCTCATCAAGCTTAAAAGATTCTATACAGACAAACATACCATACTCAGAGCCAATAGACCGCCATCAAACTGGGAGATTATTTTTGCCAGCTATAACAGAGACAGAGGTCTAGTATATAGAACTTGCAAAGAACTAAAAAAAAAATAATAATAAAAATCAAACTGCCCATGCACAAAATGAGGCACTGATCTCAACAGAGAATTCACAGAGGAGGAAACACATATGGCCTTTACTCACATGAGAAAGCTCAGCATCCTTAAGTATCAGGGAAATGCAAATAAAAAACACAATGAGATTCCACCTTACTCCAGTCAGAATACCAATTATAAAGAAAACCAACAACAATAATTGCTGGCAAGGATGCGAGGGGTGGGGGGAAAGGAAGCCTCATTCACTGTGGGATTACAAGCTTGTTCAACTGCTTTGGAAAGCACTGTGGAGACTCATCAACAGAATGGATAGAGCTACCAATAGACCCAGCTATCCCTCTACTAGGCATCTACCCACAGGATGTCACGTCTTAGGATAGAAACATTGTGCAACTATGTTTATACCAGCTCGATTCATAATAGCCAAGAAATGGAATCAACCAACATGCCCTTCCATGGAGGAATGGATAACAAAACTATGTTATACTTACACAATGGAATTCTATTCAGCTGAAAGGAAAAATGACACATTGAAATTTAGAGAAAAATGGTCTGACTTGGAGCAGATCCTACTAAGCGATCTCTCAAAAGAACAGACAGCCAAACACCGCATATTCTCCCTCATATGTGGCCCATAACCAAGCTAATCATAAACTCTATGAAGACCAGTAGAAAGAAGTGAGAGGTTATGAATGAAGGGTAAGGAATAGGGGGGAGAGGAATGACTTAAGCATGAAGCTAAACCAAAATGGGCTCAAAATCATAAAAGCCTCACAAGCATACTGTAACCTATTGAACAAGTAGTGGGTGTCGTCTGGCAAGAGGGGCTGTGAATAGAAGAGGAGGGAGACTAAACCTGTAGAAATTTGATCAGTCCTGCAACTCCTGATCTCAGTCATTGGCTCCTTCCCTCACTGAGCTGTTGACCAAAGTAACCCATGAGATTCCAAAAACAAAGCAGGATTCTGTCAAATCTCTTGAGTGCCCACACCAGGCCTGATGGTAGTTATTGCAGTGCTGGAAGGCACTGCATAAGCTGCCAGGGGAAGCTGGTCAACGACAGCTGGAGTAAACAGAGACACAGTCTGCTGCTGTGAGTAGGCTGACCACACCTCCTACTGGGAGAGAACAGTGAACCAAGAAAGAAGCACTTGTGCAATGGAGGAGCCTAAGGCTGGGGGAGGCAATCAACAGCTTTTAAATTCGGCCAAATATTACACTTAGTGAGGGGGAGCCCTTAACTAGAACTGGGGACTTAGGGCGATATGCATTGGGAGCTGGACTCTTGGGCCTCCAATGAGAGATGCACTATGCGAACGATTGACGGAAAGGCTACTAAAAGTAGAATATAGCTAATTCAGAAATGCGTATCTCAGTTAACCTATACTGATCTCACTCTCCGATGGAGATTCTGTTTGTATCTTTCAGAAGGCAGCGAGAGAACTGTGACTCTTCCAACCCTACCAAGGAGCCGAAGGCCAATAGCTGACATCCTGAAAAGTGATGAGCCACCCCAGACATATCATGGAGGATCCATATGGAACCCCACAGAGAATGATGGGATGAACAAGTGACTCATAGCCACAGTCAATCAGTCAACACAGGATAAGCCAGTGAGACAGACACCAGTGATTTTCGACACAACCTAAAGCAGAAGTACAGAGACCCCTAAGACCTCAACAATAAAACAGCCTTAACACATACTACAATTGTGGGCATCAGACAAAATTACTGAGTGGTAATTAATCAAAATGTCAATGTTATCAAAAATAATGGAAGCCTGACAGAGGGAAACTCTGAAAAACAACAGAAAAAGATATGGTAAATAAGTGTTGATGCGGTAAACGATATGGGATCCTATAGGAAAAGAACATCATACAGTTTAAAGACATGTACTTTGAGTGTAGCCCTTAACTAACAGCATAATCATAATCAGCATAAATTCTTAAATATTAACAAATGTATTGTTCAAATTTGAGGGGTTAAGAAAAGTGGAAGGTACATGGAAATATCTGTACAATTCTTACTATTTTACTATGAATTTAAACAGTTCTAGTAGGTAGAGGTATATTTTTGAAAATGTTTTATTAATCTTATGATTGACAAACACGTTCATATATTAGCTCTTTAGTTCTTATCAGCCTTACACAGTTTCTTCAGAGCAAGTCCGTGACTTGCTTCCTTGCTCCTTAGCTCCCCCTATGGCCTTCTCCATGTAGAAACTCCAGAGCTGGTTATGGCTGATTATGGCTGGTTATGGCTGGTTACACTTTGGCATTCTAGAAACAATATATCTTTTTTTCATTTATGAAAATTCTTACTATAGTTGATGTGAAAATCTTATCTGTTGGTAATTAGGAGTGCCAAGATACAAAGAAAAAGCTTAAATAATCTGATCCACATATGTAAATTTCCTTTCTCTCATCTCTCTCTCTCTCTTTAATTTTGTTTTTTAAATGGGAATTAGTTCTTTGTTCTAAAGATGTTCTCAGATTCTATTGCCTTCCATATGATTCAAAGTAATACTTGTACAAAAGGGTAGGACTATATCACGAATCATAAAAATGAAATACTATAGGTTGGTCAAGGGAGAGATAAAGGCGATACTGATGAATAGGTAATCCATAATATCTCTTAGTGTTGTTCTGGAAGAGAAACCAAGAGTGCGTTCAAGTGTAGTGTAGCCACTGGGATTAATGGCAAGGCTGTCCCCCTTGTGAAGATTTCCTAAAGAAAGAGGCAATTCAAGTTATTACAGAAACAGTCATCAATTCCTCATGAGTACATTTGTTACTTCCATATCTCTCTGTCTTCTCCTTTAATGAAAGAATAACATACATCTTGTCTTCCAAGACGTCCTCCATAGAAATTATCTATATTTTCCTCTACTACAAATTCCTACTAAAGAACTTCATAGAACTAAATAGTTAATGGATAGATGAATTCATGATCTTGAACTTAGGTGATGTAAGAATAATTTATCCCAGTGACACTGGAATTTTCCTGGTTATAACAACTGAAGTTCTGCATCCCAGAACAACCCACCATATATGTTAAAGAAGCTATAGCAGTTTTTCAGTCTAGTTCAAGGATCAGGACTGCATGAGAAAAGACTCGAGAAACCCAGTGGAAGGAAAAAAAATGGGAGCAAGAAGAAGAAACCTAAGAATTTGCTAAATTCTGTTTTCTGCTTCATATTCTGTGGCAGCAAACCAAGCCCGTCTGGTAGAGGCTTGTTTCACGATATGATTCATAACATCTACTGTGAAAAGAATGAAAACTTCCTGGGAAAACAATAAATACAACACAAATAGGCAGTGCTATTTTTGTTACCCTTAGCAGCAATATTTGAACAAAGTAGGATTATTACATTGAGAAACTGTCAAACATGAGAAGGCTCTCAGATTTGCTAAGAGATCCACTCAGTGGCAAGGAGCCCAAGGTTGAAACTAGGACTCAAGCCAAAATCCTAGGGACACCAAGAACATTCCACTAACCATGGGCCTAAAGAGGGGCTACACCCATCAAAATCTCTCCAAATTAACAATGTTTATCCCATTTAACCTATGTTGATCTCACTCTCTTTTGGAATCTGTTTTATATTTCAGAAGCCAGCAAGAAGTGAGGACATCTTAATTCTTTCAAAAAGGCCAGACATAAAAGCTGACTCCCTGGCAGGAGATGAACAACCTCTAACACATCAGTTACAGCTCAAATGAAACCACAGAGGAAATGGAGAGATGAGCAGGAGTGCTGCTAACACAATGAGCCCACAACCTGTGCAAGGGTGATGGGGACAAACACTGAGGATATGCAAAAGACAACAAAGCAGAAATCCAGAAGCTGCCAAGAGGTAAACACTACAGTAGACTTAAAGCACAGCCACTGTGTCTCAGAGAATTTTGTGGAAGAGGGGGCATAAGATTGTCATAGCCAAGAGGGGTGGGACTATCCTGAGGCATCGACCCCCCTACATTGAATGACTCTGTTTGAAAAATTCATAGCCCTCAATCCCATAGAGCATTCCAGCAATTCCACTGAAAAGGGCCCTCAGAGGAAAGGGGGCAGTGAGGAGGGAAACAGTGGTACCAACACATAATTCCTTCATACAAAGTTTCTACTTAATAAATAATAATTAAAATTTAAGGCATATGAAAGAGAGAGCCAAAGATAAATAAGAAGATGTGGTTTACATTCCCTGTTGAGAATGAATATGTTTTCTCATATAAATTACACGTGTAAGTGTATTATAATTTTAGCAAATTTGAGGGAATCTATTCAAGTTGACAAGGTTCTATGCCATTGTTATCATTTCAATCTAAACGTAAAATCATTGAAAAGTACAAGCCAAAGAGAACTACCAAGTTCAATAAAATTCTTCGAATTGCACTGTCCTTATAAAAAATTTCTTTTAAAGAAGATCACAGAAAATATAACTTTTTAGATTTTCTAATTAAACGTATTATGCCTATGCAGTTGTTTATGAAGCACATATACTATTGCTGAAATTGCTGGTTGAATTTACAAAACTGATGAAAATTAAACTCATGAAATTTTAAAGCTGTGAAAGCGAAGTGTGGAATATACAGTCAGGGTGTCACTTTTTAGAGGAAGCACATTAAGCCTTGAGAAAGAAATTAAATTCAGCTTTACTGACTAATGTTTTAAAAGGAGCCCTTTCCTTTGAGCCAACATGTAACTGTTGTGTTTAAAGAGCTGGCTGAAGTGAAAATAATTCTGTGATTAAAATGTCAGGACAGCCGTAAGGTCACTGGGAAGGATGGGGTGAACATTCTGGAGAGAATTGAGAGAACTAAGCAGTTTTCTCTACGGCAATGCCATTGTGTAACCTCGTTTCGGTTGTTCAATGTGGATTCATGCAGAACGAGTAAAAACTGACAGGATTTGGGGAATAGGATCTTTGTGATGAAGTAGGTTAGACAGTGCAGTTTTATGAAAGTGCAAGTTTTCTATGTAAAATGTAAAAGTCACAAGAAGTAAAATTGCTGCTCTGCTTACTCTTTTGCTAGGTAATATGACTGGATAACTTGGTAACTCTATAGCCAAGTGGGTCACACAGGAGCTATAGAAAGGCTTATTTAAGTAATTATTAGTTAATTATGGACATCCTAATCTACTTCAAAATGGGTTAAATATTAAATTATCAGATAAATAATATAAAAATTAAAAAGACACTTTGAAATTTATGGAGCTAAAAACCAAAAAAAGAGAAATATTCCTTAAAGAAAAAATATGCCTATTTGTCAGTTACAGGAATATTTTAATAGGAGAGCAGCTCTAATATGTCTCTTTCCTGTGGAGGAGAAATAACACTCATATATTCAGTTTTTACTACAGCCCAGACATTTTGATAAGTGTATTATTCATGTGACCTTATGAAATATTCACAATATCACTTTGGTAAAAATATTAAAATTGTTACTTGCTGGGTGGGGAAAATACTGAGAAAACATAATTTCTCAAATTTTGTACATGTAATAAATGCAGGAGAAAAATATTTAAAGCATGGCCTATTAATTTTACTCCAGTATTTTTTTCAACAATTATATCCAATTTTCATCCCTGGCCAAATAAAAGCAATGGATAATTGCACGCACAATTAAAAACAAACAAACAAATAAAAACTATTGTCCCATAATGTAGAGAAAATTACTTTATTCCTCTTTGTCCTAACTGTGTTATATACTAAATATAATACTGAAAAGAGGAATTCTAATAGGATTTGCCCTAGAGCTATTATAGTTAATTTCATGGGCTAATTCTGAATTTGGGGATATTATGATAATCTGTTAACTTTATATCCACAACTCTTGCACATAGTAAATGTTTGATGTTTGTCTTAGAAAAATCTCAATCACAAGTATTTCAAGTAATGTTGGCTTAAGAAAACAATTAAAAAATTGATAATACAAAGAGCTAGTTCTTCAAAAAAATAAACAAGATTGATAAACCCCTGGCCAATCTAACCAAATGGAAAAAAGAGAAGTCCCAAATCAATAAAATCAAAAATGAAAAGGGAGCTATCTCAACAGATAGCAATGAAATTAAAGAATCATCAGGACATAATTCTCAAACCTCTATTCCACAAAATTGGAGAATCTGGAAAAAAATAGATGGATTCTTAGACACCTACCACCTACCAAAACTAAACCCAGAACATATAAATCTCCTAAATAAGCTTATCACATAAATCAAAATCTAAAATGTAATTTAAAATAAACTCTCCAGAAGTAAAATTCAAGGTCCTGATGGATTCTCAGCTGGATTCTACCAAACCTTCATCACAAAACTCAAACCACTCTTTCTGAAGCTTTTTAGAGTAATTGGAGAACAGGGATTACTTCCAAAGTCATTCTATGAAGTTAGCATCACTCTAATACCAAAACCTGACAAGATAAGGAAAACTATAGACCTATATCTCTGATGAACTTAGATGCAAAAATTCTTATTAAAATTCTTATAAAATGATTCTAACTACACACAAAGAGTATTATCCTCTTTACTTATAAATAATAAATAAACTTAACCACAAAAAACCACATGGTCATTCAATTGATGCAGAGAAAACCTTTGACAAAATCCAACACCACTTCATGATTAAAACACTTGTGAGAGATGGGAAAGAGGTTTTATACTTCAACATAACAAAATTCATATATAAAACTCCTAAGAACAAATCATATTTATGAGGAAAGACTCAAGGAGTTTCCAGTAAATTCGGGAACAAGACAGGGGTGTCCACTCTCACCACTGCTCTTAAACATAGTCCTTGAAGTTCTAGCCAATGTAATAAGAGAGGAGAAAGACATAAAATGATACAAATTGGAAAGGAAGAAGTCAAACTATCCCTTTCACAGATGACATGATCATCTATCTATCTATCTACCTATATCTATATCTATATCTATATCTATATCTATATCTATATCTATATCTATATCTATATCTATATCATCTATATCTATATCTATATCTATATCTATATCTATCTATCTATCTATATCAGACACAAATGTCAGTACCATCAAACTACTGCAGGTGATTAACACCTTCAGTAAAGTGGCAGGATACAAAATTAACATACAAAAATCAGTAGCCTTCCTATATGCAAATGACATGCAATCAGAAAAAGCAACTAGCGAAGCAGTCCCATTTTCAATAGCCACAAATAAAACAAAAAACCTAGGAAAAAAACACTAACCAAGGATGTGAAAAACTTCTATAAAGAAAACATAAAATTGCTCAAGAAGGAAGTTGAGGATGATTTGAAAAGATGGAAAGATCTTCCATGTTCCTGGGTAGGTAGAATTAATATTGTGAAATTAGCAATACTTTCAAAAGCTATCTACAGATTCAATGCAATACAAATAAAAATATCAACATCATTCTTTGCAGTCATAGATAAAATATTCTCCAAAATTATTTGGAATGGCAAAATAACTTGGATATTCAAAGCCATCCTTAGTAAAAGCAGAACATCAGGTGGTATGACCATACTTGAACTTAAGATATACTACAAAGCAATAGTAACAAAAAAGCAAGGTACTGGCACAAAAAACAGACAGACCAGGAGAACAGAATTGAAGATCCTGCCCTAAACTCCAGAAACTATAGTTGCTTCATATTCGACAAAGATGCCAACAATGTTAATTGGCATAAAGATAGCATCTTTGACAAATGGTGCTGGACAAATTGGATAAATACTTGCAAGAAAATGAAACTAGACCCTCTTCTTTCACCATGGATAAAAATCAACTCCAAGTGGATCAAAAACCTCAGCATAAGATCTGAAACTCTTAAAACCCCGGAAGAAAAAAATTGGGGGAACTCTCTATGAGATAGGAATAGGGAAAAACTTCCTGAACAAACTTCCAATAGCCCAGGAAGTACAACAATCATTTAACCAATGGGATCTCATCAAGCTAAAAAGTTTCTGTACAGACAAGCATACTATACTCAAAGTCAGTAGACCACCATCAAACTGGGAGCTAATGTTTGCCAGCTACAACACAGATAGAGTTCTAATATTTAGAATGTACAAAGAACTCAAAAAATTAAATAAAATATATCTAACAGCCCTCTCAAATAATGGGGAAATGAACTCAACAGGGACAGAGAAAGAAATACAAATGACCAACTCCCATTTGAGAAAATGTTCAATGTCATTAATCATCAGAGAAATGCAAATCAAAACAACAATGTGATTCCACCTTACTCCAGTCAGAATGGCAGTCATTAAAAAAATCTACCAACAATAGATGCTAGTGAGGATGTGGGGAAAAAGGTACCCTCATACCCTCATTAACTGATGGAGGGAATAAAAACTTGTACAAGCATTTGGAAAGCAGTGTGGAGGCTCCTGAACAGGATGTATATAGAGCTACCAGTGGACCCAGCTATCCCTCTACTGAGCATCTACCCCCAAGTTTCCCCACCAAAGCACAGACACATTTGCTCAATCATGTTTATAGCAGCTTAATTCATAATATCTAAGAATTGGATTCAACCTAAATGCCCATCACTGGACGAATGGATGTCAAAGTTGTGGTACATTTATACTATGGAATTCTATGCAGCTGACAGGAAAAGTGACATAATGAAATTTAAAGAAAAGTGGATGGATTTGGAGCAGATCATTCTAAGTGACCTCTCACAAGAGCACTGAGCCAAGCACATCATATTCTCCTTCATATCTGGTTCCTAACCAGGTTAATCCTGAACATTAAAAATCCTGTCAATGAATGGAGGTTCTGTAAAAGAGGATGGAAAGAATTGGGGGGAAGAATGGGAGGGGAAACTCATACAATAAACTAATAATGAATCAATACCATAAAACCCTTGCTTTCATACAGTATGCTCCTGAAGAAGCTGTGGGCACCTCCTGGTATGAGGGGCCATGAATAGAATGGGAGGAAGCCTAACCTCAAGAATAATTGCTCAGGCCTGCATTCCGTGTTCCAGTTATTGGTTCTTACCACATTAGCTGTTGATCCAAAAGACACAAGAATTCCTCATAATGTGACAGACTTCTGGCAAAGATTTGGAATACCTGCCCCAGGCCTAATGTAAGACCCTATTGTTGAAGAAATCACAGAGTTTCATCAAACAACACCAAGAGATCCTGCTAGATCCAGAATGGTAATCAGCTCCCAGATGGTAGCATGAATAGCACTGGAAGGTATTGCATGAGCTGCCAGGGAAAATTGGTCAATGATATTTGGAGAAAGTAGAGACCAATGATA
>PVHP010010067.1:15971-48777 GCA_004024765.1 Zapus hudsonius | reverse complement strand
GGGGGACACCCATTGTATATAAACTGCTGTGTTTTGCTTTTCCACAATTTGTTTTCATAGGGAAGTGCCTGTGCTAAAAAGTGTTTTGATTTTTTTTCCATTTTAGTAAACTAAAAAGCTTTCCATTTTACCTGTCAACTGCTCCCACCTAAAATGTTTCCTCACAAATACATGACTTTAATGCAACTTCTTGAATCAAATATAGTATATTATCAGAACCTTCAGGTTCTAAAGCTCCTCCCCTCGACCATGGAGGCTGATTGGTCAGTTAGCTATTTCCCATTCAGTTAGACTAATTGTCACCTAAGATTGATTCTCACAGATGTCTGTGATATAAGATTTTTGTTGACTTCAGAGTAGCACTGGACAAACACTTGTAAATACTTGCAGTGGTCAGGGCTTCTCAGTGGATCTGAAGAAAAGCAGTCCATCTTCTAGGGAGGCTGATCCTCATCTGGCTGGGGCCCAGAAAACATATGGGATGACAACATCCACACATCAAATCACAGCACATCCTGCGAACTATGACGTTGACAGGCATGGCTGCGCATTCTGTTGAAAGTGAAAAGTAAGTAGGATGCCGTTGTGAAGGTGCAGAAAACACATCTGACTGGAAATCTCCAGGAAAGGGCTTCTGGATGAACATAAATGGAAAGGAATGTGAGGGCATAAAAAGTTAACAGGTGCTGTGCTGAATTTCTCCCCAGACCTAGTCACTCAATGACTAAGGGCAAGCAGCAGATGGCCAGGGACTATCCTCATACTTAGAGGTTATCCTACCCAGGGTTCAGGCCCTCTGGTGATCTTATCAAAGATGTACAGGTCTATGGCCCAAAGTTCACAAATAAGGCAATAGAGAACCAATCACTTTAGAGCACATCAACCTCATGCATTAGCCAATCACCCTTGCATAGTTTGTTCCCGCCACGGGCTGCACTAATCATTTTATAAGAATGCCTTATGATTTTCCCGCTGTGTGTTATAATTTGCTGTGATAGGCTGTGATGTAATTCAAATCTTCCGTTTTGTGATTTTATGCTTTAAAAGGAGCCTGTGAACCCTGCTCGGGGTCACCTTCTCGCTAGAGGGTGGACCCCTGCATGCTGGTTTGCTATCTCAAGAAATAAACGTTCTTGCATACATTAGTGGTGGTCTTCACTGGGACGATTTGTGGACCCTAACAATCAGGAGCTAGGAGGATGAGATGGAGGATGCTTGTGGGGAAGAGTGGGTTCTGTTCTGGACTCTAGAGGTGATGTTGAAGACTGGAGAAGAAGTGGAGTTTGCAGCTGTGGGCAGAACATTGACTGACCTGGCGCTGCAGTTGTTTTCATAGAGAAACCAGGAACCCCTCATAGAGTAACTGAAGGATGGTGAGTTTCAGGCATGGTGACAGTTGACAGGGTAGGATATATGTGTGGAGATACTTAGCTAGCCACTGGGAACCTGGGTGTGGAGCTCAGGGAATAAGCTTAGTATTTAAGGATATCTCCCTGAGGTACACAGCCTTGCAGGTACTGAGCAGACACCATTGCCAGGGAACAGAGCCTGAAGCAGTAAGCAACACAGGATATCACTTTACTGTGATCATTCTGTGAGTGAAGAATGTCAGGGATATTTAGATGTCAGTACTTTATAATAGCTTAGGTTGCATGAAAAACAACCCTGACCAAAGCCAGGTTCTTTAATAAGCTATATTTTTAATGATGGACCCTGTATATATTTCAAACAGTGACTGGTGGTAACAGCTTTCACTGATAAGGTAAAGCATGCCTAGTGATTAAAAGAAGCTAGGTTCCTGCAATCTTCTACAAAGTATACCCTTATTCTAAAAAGCATCATGGACTGTTTCTGTGGTATTTCTAATTATCCTGCTTAGTTTTAAAAATGTTTGTAAAAGAATGTTGTGATGCCTGAAATTATTTCTAACTCAAGCAAATGTTGTCAAATTGAATTCTTGAAAACTGGTGTTATTTTAATGTTTTTTAAATCTCCCCTGATATTGTAACTTCTCTTTTACTATATCTAAGATTATATTTGTCTAATTAGAGATTTAATATATGTTAGTTATAAAAATTGGAAATGAAGGGAAACCTAAATGTAACCCCCATGACTTTGCTAGTGTACATTTTTAATTGATGATTTTTAAACAATATGGGAATAGGTATATTATAACTCAAAATTCCATATTTTTAATTTATCCTTCTTAAGTGCTATCATTTTACTTTATATTTTGCTAGAACTATGAGTTCTAGTGCCTAAAGACACCAAAAGAGGAACAGACTTGATATTATGAAACTTTTATTAGCTCATAGGTCAGTTATTTAGGAGTCGAAGAGGCGGAAAAATGTGTATGATTTTCATTGCGAAGACTTGGCAGTTTCACATTTAATTGAGAGCTTAGTTGTTGGCTACATCTTATGTAAGTATACACTCAGCAGAGACTGCATGATTCTAGAACATCTGTTTGCACTCTCTGGTCATTGCTGTGTAGTTACTCCTTATAATTATAGGTGCTGAACTTTTTAGAACAAATTAAAAAGGGAAAGTGAGAGCCGGTGTGGTGGCACATGCCTTTAATTCCAGTACTTGGGAGGCAGAGGTAGGAGGATTGCCAGCCGGACAGCCTGACAGACCAGGTCAGCCTGGGCTAGAGCGAAACCCTACCTCAAAAATAAATAAATAAATAAATAAATAAATAAATAAATAAATAAATAAATAAATAAATAAAAGGTGAAGTGAGAGGCTAATGCAAATGTAAAGTAAGCTGGGAAACTTAGGTAAAACTGCAATATGAGCTATTTTCAGCCTCCAGGAATGAGTCTCAATGACATACCCTGATGTGCTGAAGAGAAGAGGCTGGCAGGAGTTGGGTTTTCCCTGCTATTTTAAAAAATTTCATGGGTCATATGCCAGGCATACATCTTATCTTGCAAATGGGACAGTTTGAGGATGAAAGTAGGCTCTCTTATTGAGAAAAAAGGCTCATGCTGGCATTGTCCTAAGCAAGCGGAGGCCTGGGCAGTACTTCTTGGACTTTAGGGCCTCTGCTCATTTTAGGAGGAAAGCATTTTGTACTGCCTTCCCTCAGGTACTTTAAACAATAATGGTCTAATACCAAAGTCTCATGACAATAAAAATGTAAGTGGATTTGTCTGTTCTACTGGTTGGTCAGGGATATTTGTAATACTAATACAACTGATACTACAACACTAAAAAATATCATAGGACTCTCAGTTCCTAGAGCATATCCACAGGCCATTTCATAAGCACTGTTAGAACATAATTATTCTATTTGTACATTAATCTCTATTGACAAGACTTTTAAGAGCTTTAAAGCATTAAAGGAAAATAGAAGGAAAAAGGGGATCATGTACATCAAAAACCAGATGGTGCACAGGAGTTCTGCTGCTCAGAAACTAGGTCAGGTACCCTTCCCATTCCTTTGTACCTCCACTGAGTTTACTCAGTTGTTACCCATAATACAAGCATATACTATTCAGAAAGGTGGCCAGAAATGCATGTACTGACCAGGGGCCTGGTCATCCCAAGAAGAATGAGGGTGATTCCTTGAGCCTTTCATTCCATTACCCCAGAAATGAGGCAGGCAACAGTTATAAACCTGGACATGCTAACCTGTATAGGTAAAAAGAAAAGACATCCCCACTAATATGCAAGTTTTTATCCAAAGGGTCAGGACAGGGGCCACCCAGTAACATAAAAATCCTTGGGTAGTACCCAGTCTGCTGCAGCCTAGCACACCAAGAAAACTGAGCCTTGCCCACCTCACTCACCACACTAACAAAGTCCCAGTGGGGATCACAGCAAAATGGCAGAGAGGGCATCAGGTCAGAGCACTGCAATATGGAACAATTATACCAACTAAGAAAAAGAATAGAAAACAGGGAGAAAAATAAGTTAGAGACATGGGAGACTATTTCAAGAACACGTAAAGCTCATGGTAAGTGTGAATCTACACATCATATCTGTAGTAGCCATTAAAGCTCAATGGCTAAAATATTAACTAGAGACAGGTGCTGGTGAGGGTGTGGGGAAATTGGATTGCTTTTCTACTGCTAGTAGGAATATGAAACAGCATAGCCACTCTGAAAAAATAAGGCAACTTCTTAAAAAACTAAACATGCATATAGAACACGGTGGCCACATGCTTTTTTATTTATCTTAGATAAGTAAAGATGCATGGGCACACAACAACCTGTACATGAACACATATATTGGCTTCCTTCACATTAGCCAAAACCTCAGAAAAACTCCTATGTCTTTCAATGGGAGAATGATAAATGAATTACAGTACATCCACACCATGAATATTACTTAATAAAATAAAGAACAAACCTCGATCCTTTCTAGGGCCAAAGGGGTTACACTAAGTCAAAGAAACCAATCCCTCAAGATCATATGCTGAGCACTTCTATACTTCCATCTGTGGGATGAACTTGACATTGAGATGATAGAAATGGAGCAGAGATCAATAGTTACCAGAGCTTTGGGACAGGTTGGCTGCTGGAGAGAAGCTGTGAGTGTGGACGGGGAGCTGGAGGGATTGTTGTGATGGCTGTTTGGTACGGTGCCTGTCACACAGCTGATGGAACAATCAGGGCATTGTATGAATGCTCCAGGCGTTACCATGGAGGATGCTGGAGAAAAGGTCCCTTCGGTGCTTCTTAGAACTGTTGTGAGTTTGCAGGCTATCAGGCTAAGGCTTAATGAAAAACAAAAGCAGAAAATCTGGAATGTCTGTGTTCACAGGAACTGAAGCTCTCTCTCATTCTAGACAATAAACAAACTATTTGTGCCTTTTAAAAAATGATGTTTACTAAATAAGTATTTTAGCATAATTAGAAAATAATTTCATTAACTAGTAAAGATATTTAAAAGATGAACTCATACAAAAGGTACACTGAAGTATGCTTACAGATGTGTTAGGGAACCTGTCGCATTCTCACGAAGTCTTCAGCATCATGGAGATCTGAGTACACGCGAGTGTTCATTTACAAAGCCTTTACCAAATACTTCACCCAAATCAGAACTAAATAGTTCTTGACAGTAGGCTACTCAGTTGCACTTATTTCCTAAATTCAATTGGGAGTCGTGTACTTACAGTATTAGGAAATAAATGAGCATTTCATGTAGCCATTGTGATTATGTTTACAGAAAGCATTAATTTAAAAATGTTCTCACTTTATTGCTATCATGCATTAAGGTAATAGAAAGAATTTAGGGATGAAATTATTTCATTGTAAACTAAATTTATTTTAAATTGTCTCACATTCTCCATTGAATACCCAACAGAAATAGAGGAGATAAATTTAGTGTTGAATGTGTTTTCACCATGAATTACTGTTTGTATGTGAGTGAATTCTACAGATGACAGTGTGAGTGGCTGATATAATACATTTTCACAGTGATTATAAAACAGAAGGAAGCCAGGCTAAATGCCACCATGCACAGAACAGCTGCATAGTGACTTCTGTGTACACACAAGGACTTGTGTCCATCTTCCTTGTGGGTTATGGTGTTCTTGGAACATACCACTGGCCTCATCATCCTGAGGTATGCAGGAATTCTCCTCGAGTTCCTTCAACAACTACTGGTACCATGGAAGCTGGGGAGAGCAGCCCAATATCAGTCCAGAGTGAAAGGTGGTGACCCAAACACAGCACATGCTGGCTCCAGGAAGACCTGTTTCTTCCATTTCACCTTACACACACTGTGTATGTAAGAAAGAAGCTTCAGAGTGCTTACCACTGTGTATGACTCGGGACTTACAGAAATGTTATTTTCTGTTGAAAGAAAGACTTATCATTTCTGTTACCCCATGGATATATAAAGCATATTTGAGAATCGTCATGGATAAGCACTGAATTGGAAAAGAAATGAAAAGAAGTTGCAGTTCTCTTAGCTTATGAGTCTGAAGATTTGAGGGTTTATTTAACAGGCTCACATCTCAAAGTCAGTGCCTTTGTCCACACTCAGTAAAAAGTGTGAGAGAAAGAAACCCTGGAGCAGCCAGTTCCCAGCCTCCTTGATGCCTTTGATAACAGTGTGTCATGCAAATATCTGCCTCATGAGTGAGGGGATCAACACATGAAATGTTCTCACTAGTCACTGAAGTCCAGTTGCAAATATTCTCTTCCATTGGCTCCATTATTGGACTCAGATACTGTTACTCAATCGGCCTAAAGCTTGAGATTTTATTTAAGGAAGTCCTCATGCTTTACAAGAACAGCTAAGCTAAGAGTTTGCATCTAGACTGATGACAGCATTATTTACCCTAAACCTCTTGAACCCAAAGATTTTTGACTCAAGTTCTACCTTTTCTTTCTTTCTTTTTTCAGGAAATTTTAACAAGCTCAACATTATTTTCAGAGAAAAGAGCAAGTTTCTATGCAAGTAAGCTCTCTTGAAGTTTACTACCAAATTCACTCATGATGAAAAATTATAAAAATTTATCTCCATTATCTTCTGCTTCTCCATGGGCTTGGATCAAAGCTTTGGTTAATTAGTAATTAACATGAGCACATATTTATCCTATCTTTTATAAGTTGAATAGCAGATAAAGTTAATTACATATATCAAGCCAATATAAGTCTTACCTTAGAGGTGCCCATAAAACAGAAAACAAAATGAAGTGACAAAGAATTCTGCTTTGCTTTCTTAATATGCTGTGTTGAGGTTTTTATAAAATTTATTTATCTGAGACAGAGAGAAAGAGAGAGAATAAACATGCTGCGGCTCTCTGCCACTGCATACAAACTCCAGAGGCATGCACCACTTTGTACATCTGGGTTTACATGGGCACTGGGGAATTGAACCTAGGCAAGCATCTTTAACAGCTAAGCCCTGAGTTTTTTGTTTGTTTGTTTAAGAATTGTTTGCTTTCGATAAGATTACAATCCTCATAAACTATTTAGCAGTTGAAGCTTAATGAATAGAAATTGACATTAGGAAAGTGAGTGTTGCCATGGCACACCCTAAGGCTCTGCAGGATGGACAGAGGGCGCTCTCTGGCCATGAGCTACAGCAGAACTCACAGGCTCATTTGAGTGGAAGGAAAGCACGCAGTTGTGGTGCAAACTCTCAACTTATAAACTTGTGTATTATTTATAAATGTATTTTTAAAACTTATTTGCTTCAGCCTACTGTGCATATGTGCCTCTACACAGTCAAAGACATTTGGATATGCAGTCCTTTGGGAAGATACTTTCTGTGGGTGGATTTCTGTAAACTGTATTTCATTGAGGATTTCATTTTGCCATTCATGTTTCCGGTCATCCCCTTGGATGTTTCCTGTCCCCTCATTGAGTGTTTCCTGTCCCTCATTGGGTGTTTTCTGTCCCTCATTGGATGTTTCTTGTCCCCTCATTGGGTGTTTCCTGTCCCCTCATTGGGTGTTTCCTGTCCTCCATGATGTTTCCTGTCTTCTCATTGGCTGTGATCAATTTGTCTTTACAGCTGTCACTCAACTTAATGTCACCTAATTATGGCACAGAGATCTGCTCTGTAAATTAATTCAACATTCTGGCAGAAGTGAAAGAGGACAGTGGAGCCCCACTGGTGTCTATGAGTTCATCACAAACTCAATTTCAAACATGCTGCTTCGGAAAGCTCAGTACAGGTTTTGCCAAAGATGGTTTCCATTCATTTCAAAGGGAGTGAGATCAGTATGCTTGCATTCCATTTGTGCATACTTCATCAAAGCATTGCGCTGAAAGGAAAGAAAATAAAAACAAAGCAGCATCAAGATGTCCATTGTTCTCACGGAAACCTAAATGCCCCCAAAAGCTTTTCTTTACATAGAAGCTCAGGATGCCATCCAACCTATGCTCATTGCCACACATAACAGCAAAGTCAAGACCTCTAGAGCGTGCAAAGGCATGAGGGGGTAATGGAGACTAGCTGGGAAGAGGAAGGTTCATCATGAGAGGGCAAGAGAGGGTGATGCAGTACATGTGATCAATACATCATACACGTGTATGCAATTGACAATACATAAAAATGTGTACTTTAGAGAAGAAAAACTTTGGTTGTCTCTAAAAGCTTTATTCTCAAGAAATAAACAGTGATGGTCATATGTAAAGAATTCAGACTTCAAACAAACCAGAGGTAAACTAAAAAAACCCTCAGTACCTGAATTCAACAGGGAATACTGGATGAAATCACTTAGAATTCTAGTTCACTTTCTAATACTCTTATAATAGAGTAGGTATGAATCACTCAGGAGTCAAGCTGTCTGGGACAGGCAGACATTTAAATGCTTTACTCTTCTTTCTTCTTCCCCATAAAATGGATATAGTCACCATGTCTCATTTTCTAGAGTTGTTTTGAGTACTGAATAAAATTTTACCTAGGAAGTTTGACATAAGCAAATTTGGGGCTATTATTAGTTTAATTTGATGAATAATTCATATAAAATGATTCATAAAAGATAAAACTTTGTGATTTACAATTCATTTATCCCAGAATTTATTCTGCTATAAAACACTTAAAAGGAGAATATATTTACTCCATGCCAAGTTGCTTACTCCACACACAACTCCACTCAGCATATTATTTTATTTATAGTGTATTTGTAGACACCTCTATGACTTAAGTATTATGACAAACTGTTACCCTGGGTGAAGAACTAGATACCCTAAAGTTACCTGTGTTTTACATGAACACATGGAATATGCCTTTTTATCTGGTACACAGTTTTACAAGAGTACTTACTGTTCAAGCTCTTTAACAAGGGACACATGATAATTGAAGATTGCTCCTAGGAGCTTGTGAGTCACTGGGATCTAAAATGAAGGCAAGAGAAGGCACTCTGAACAGAAATGAATCATGAGACCTTCTGAAATGACTAAATGGAGATGTGAAATTTACATAATCTACCCTTCTGTAGTCCACTTAAAACTAATTGTGTGGCTCTTGCCTAGCAGATTAAATTAGTAAAACTGTTTCTGCATTTTAGTGCTTTAAAAGAAAATTGTAACAGTAAAAATCAAACTATGAGTTGTTCATGTTGCATAGTTCTACATATTCTTATTGGAATCTAATTGTGTGTATATGTATGTGCATATGTATATTGAACAATATGCAAATATATCTAAATGTTCAATCTTATACATGGGTAATAAACCAATAATATAATTTGTTCTATTTTCCTTTAGATAAGCATATGAGATATTAAAAGAGCTATGACAAAGAGAAAATTCTCTCTGTGAATCATTTCAATTTGTATAAAATGTAACACTGAATGTTAAGAAAAGAATTTGACTATATAGGAGATAAATATCAAAAGATACTAGCTTTTTAAAAATAGTAATAAATTCCCTAATCCATGGTAAGTCTTGGTTTGACCAAAACACCTAAATGTAGGTGTGCATTATGGAATATGTAATACATTGGACAGGCATACTGACACATACCTATAACTCTATCACTCAGGACATGAAGGCAGGAGGATTGATTGCTAGTTCAAGTCAGCCTCTACTACATAGTGAGTTTGAGACTAGCCTGGGCTATGTGAGACCTTGTCTCAGATAATAAATAAATAAACAAACAAACGAATAAATTTTGTTTAAAGCTTTTTTAGGTTTGCTGTTTAAAAGTACAAAATTTATTTTTGTATAATTTTTTTAATCAAGAGAGATTAACTATTTATTTGAATGAGTGAGCTTTATCTATAGTGGTTTTACAGATAAAACAAAAGCAAATAAAAGAGAACTAAACCAAACCCAAAAGACTAACAGCAACTTGCATATCACCTGTGGCCAGCCCCTCTTAAATTTATTTACTTATTGATGATACAAACTTAGCATACAAGTTTTCAACCTCCAGTGAAGCCTTAATCACTATCCACCTGACCCAAGGCTTCATTTTTGTTTTCAAACAACTTTAACTGGGTTAAGTACCTTATGCAACAGAACTCTTTAATTCACCTTGTTTTGAGATTAGACCATGTTGGTGGGCATGGCACTAGATCATCTACTGTCATTGCTGAATTACAGTCCACTGTTTGAATTTATGAAAATAAACTCATAATGTACTTGTTCTCATGACATATTGTCACAATTCATGACAATGAACTCATCATAAGGTCATTTTCATGATATCTCTTGCTATTGAGAATTTAAGCTTCTGATTTTTCTTTTTTGGTGTGTGACAAATGATGGTTCACTGAAATTTCCTCTGCAAGTCAGCTTGCTTGCATGTACAAGTGTTTCTCCAAATCAGCTCCTAGGAGAGGAATTCCTGGGTCAAAGGTGTGTGCATCTTCAGCATGTCAGATT
The DNA here is from genome assembly GCA_004024765.1 of Zapus hudsonius. Taxonomy (NCBI): domain Eukaryota; kingdom Metazoa; phylum Chordata; class Mammalia; order Rodentia; family Dipodidae; genus Zapus; species Zapus hudsonius. The sequence goes on along the minus strand of PVHP010010067.1, from coordinate 38,479 downwards.
TCTAAATAGTTGCTTTGCCAGGTGATTATAATAATGTAAACTCCCAGTTATCACATCCTCCTCAATGTTTAATGTGTGCAGATTTTAAATTGAGACTGATTGCCATGAAGTTTAATATCATTATAAATGTAAATTGCATTTCCCTGATTAATAATTGATGGGGCATCTTTAGCATTTTCTGGACATTTGTAATTGTAAGCAAGCACCAAGTTAGCTAGGTTGTGTTTTTGAAAGGCAAGTTATGCTATACACAAAATACTGATTATTGGGTGAGTAATCTGCCAGATTGAAGGTTTATCTGTTAAGTTTGATGCTATTACTAGATATATAACTTTACCCATTTTAATATAAGATTGATTTATGTTTGTTATGACTTGTACTTTCTGTGTCTAACAGTTTAAGAAATCTTGGGCTAGAGATATAGGTCAGAGACTTCCTAGGTTCCATCCCAAGAAATACCAAAAAGGAAGGATAGAAGGAATGAAGGAAGGAAAAAAAGGAGGAAGGAAGGAGGAGAGGGAGGGAAGGAAAAAAGAGTGAAAAAAAGCGGAAAGAGAAGGAGGAAAGGGGAAAGGAGGGAAAGGAAGAGAAGGTAGAAGTCTTTCCTGTATTATGGTCTTCAACACTTCTTAAGATATCTTTTCTAAAGTTTTGGTTTTAAAATAGAGATCTTTAACAACCCAAACTTACCTTTGTGCATGTTATATGAAAAATACCTACTTTTATTTATTTTTTTCCTCAGGGCTGACATGCTACACATTTCTGAATACCTCTGTCATGTAGTGTGGTCTTTGGCATGTACTGAGTTTCCATCCATGCTTGGATCTATTTCTGGACCTTATATTATGCTCCATCACCCTCATCTGTCTCAGCACCAATGCCAAACTGTCTTCATTGTCATCTTTGTAAATGCAGCATGTTCCACAGGGCTATCTCACACCATCCATCCTGATGCCACCATGTCTGATTTTGTTAATTACACAAATGGTAATTAATTGTGTACTGGAAATTCTTTTCTTGCAGTCCCGTGAAGACACAGGGTCTAGCTACTCTCTTTGCTCTTCTCATTGTTCCTTGTCTGTGGCCTGTTTCTCCTGTCGCTTTACAGTGAGACAGCTGACATCTGATCACACTAACACAGACACTGGCTGAGCAGTGGCCACACTATCTTGTAAAGTCTTGTCCAGGCCATGAAATTAACTTCCTTAAAGAAATGGGGCCGGGGAGCTGGCTTAGTCGATAAAGACTTGCTGCACAGGGCCCACATGAAGCTGGGTGCTGTACAGGCATCTGCAGTCCCAGTGTGCTCACAGAGAGAAGGGAGGCAGAGCCAGGAAAATCCTCAGAGGCTCACAGGCCAGCTAGCCTGGCAAAACAGCAGAGATCCTGCCTCAAACAAGATGGACGGGCAGTGAGGACCAGCACTGGAAAGTGTCCTCTGACTTCCACTCGTGCTGTGGTGTGTGCCCACATTCACACATTACGTTAACATCACACACACACACACACACACACACACACACACACACACACACACACACACACACACAGAGGTTTTCTTTTTTCTTTTAAATAAAGGAAATGGCTTGCTATTGTCCAGTTTGGAGTAGGGGAAGGAGGAGAAACAGCCACCCCTGGTGTTGTATGGGTGGGCCCGTGTCTTCTTTTATCTGGAGTTTTGTTTGACATATAAACAGATAAGAGTAGTTCTGCATTTTGCATGTGTTTAATTTTTAAAACACTTTTTTTTCTCTTTATAGAATTCTGATGATACAGCAGTTTCATGTCTGCAGTTTGATCCAACTATGAAATTAAAATGTACACAGTCTGAATTTTTTTTCTTTTTCTTTTCATGGTAAGGTCTCACTCTAAACTGGAATTCACTAAGTAGTCTCAGGCTGGCCTCACACTCACAGGGATCCTCCTACCTCTGCCTCCTGAGTGCTGTGGTTAAAGGCGTGCGCCATCATGCTCAACTTGCAATCTGAATTTAATCCTTATAAAAATAAATGTGACTCTTCAGAGCTAGGCCTCAGTAATACACCTGGTTAATGGAGAGTCCCCCTGCACTAATACTTTACAACTGTTTACTGAGAATTAACAAGTGTGTAAGCAAACACACTGATGAAACAAGGGGCTGTGCTGAAGCATGGTGAGCGTACATTTAAAATGTAAATAAGGAATGCTTCATGCCATTGTTCAAATCACCAAGTTTAATATTGCATGGGATCACCTCCCCCAAAGGGCTCTTTGGTAATTTATTGCATTATTTAGAATTATATAAGGTTTTGATAAATGGTAATTGGATTTGTCTTCAGGATGAGGATGAGAGTAAAGAATAACTAGGTAAATATCATCCAAGGAAGGAACCCATGCAGTGTCTATGCAAAGAACTCTACAAGGTTCTGCCCTAAAAGGAATCCTGACCCTTCTTCTGCAGGGAATATGCCTGAGAAGCTAACTTAACCTTAGTTCCAGGTTCCCTTTGGAATCAGAAGTGACAGACATTAGTGAGGAAGGCTCAGAGCTTGTGAAAGGGAGGTGTTTTCATTGGGGTCTCTGAGACCCTTTGTAATTGTAACCAGAGCCATGTGATGGATCCTGCATTAGGCCCAATGTCATCGTTGGGTTTCTTGGTTAAAGAAACATTTTATGCATTATTTCATAGAGAGTGGGACATATTTGAGTCTGTTCTGAGTTGTGGATATTAAATACCATGTCTTTGCATCCGAGGCAAGACCATAGAGGAACAGCAAACTGGTGACAGTCATTTTAGCTCTGTCCTCCATTTATCATGGAATGGAAGGTAAGCTAGTTAATGCTCTACAGTTAAATTCAGTTAAAGAAAACAGAGTCTAGAAAAGTCAAGGTAAAGCCAGGCATGGTGGCGCACACCTTTGATCCCAGCACTCAGGAGGTTGAAGTACGAGGATCACTGTGAGTTCCAGGCCAGCTTGAGACTACATAGTGAATTCCAGGTCAGGCAGGACTAGAGCAAGACTACCTAAAAAAAAAAAAAATAAAATAAAAAACATGGTAAATCAAGGCCTGAAGAGTTCTTCTGTGAAGGTTTAAAAAGAAATGTTTGCAGAGTGCCTAAATGCAAAGATTACCACATGTCTCCCACCTTCATTCCTTCCCTTCTCCTTCCTTCCTGTCTTCTGTTCTCCCTTCATCCCATCCTTAGGCATAGCTTTTTATTCATAAAGCTTCATGTACTCTGGTGAGGATGCTGCTTCAGGTCATTATTAAAATCCAGCTGAAGGTGTATTAAGCAGATTTTCTCTAGATGTTAGTCTGGGCTCTTGCTGCCTAGCATGGACTCAGGGAGGGATACATCGGAGCACTGCTCCTTCCTGTGAAGACAAGGTGAAGGATCTAACCTGGGTGCCCTTCAGCTTGACACTTGAAGGTGTAGGAAGCACCCTGGAGGCTGGGGACATCCATGGTTGAGAGCAGGCTCTGGGATACACATCTAGGTCCTGTACACTGTCATTTGCAGACCATGAAGCCTAAGAAACCATGAGCTTCAGTTATGAGCCTCAGTTTCTTCATCTGTAAAACAATTAAGTGTGTTATTATTGCACATTTACATATGTATGCAGCCTCAATACATATTTTAAAATATTTCTATTTATCTATTTTAGAGAGAAAAAAAGAGAGAGACAGAGAGACAGAGAAAGAGAGATAGAACCATGTACTACTTTGTGCAGCTGGCTCTACCTGGGTACTGGGGAATAGAACCCAAAGCACGCCAGCACGTTTAACCACTGAACTGTCTCCCCAACCCCTCATTGTATTTTTGTGAAGATGAACAGATACATGTAAAAGGTTTAAACACTCCCAGTTCACAGTGACTGGTTAGTGAACTTTATCTTTTTACTATCCTCACATTTACCACAGAGTTTAAGATTACTTTGTAACATCTCAACAGCACTATTCTTGTCTCCCACCATCTCTAGGATCAGGATGAATAATTGTCCCTGTCCCCAGATGAACATCCAGGAAGGATGCATGACAGTTTTGTTCATTCTTTCACAAACTCTTGGCACTTGAAGTGCTAGGTCCAATCATAATTATGTGACTAGAATATCCAAGACAAGGTAACCATAAATTTGAACCTAATTTGATGTCATGGTTTCTTATCCATACCCCCAGCTAGGACCTAAGAAGGAGGGCAGAGGCAGACTGTCTTTAGTTCTCTGCCTGGCGTTCTGTATACCCCTTTGTGCCCCCCTGTTGGTGGGCACAAGGCCCTTCCACGATAGGGTTTTGTGGCTGTCTGGGCTCTCTGCAGGGAGAGGCTTACTACTTTCCCAGTGGATGGTTCCACAGGGTCTCCTCCCTCCCTTTCCTCTCCTAAGGGGCTTTCCTCAAGGTGGGTGGTCTACCTGCTGTGTTTTCCCTGCGGTTCTGGTACAAATGAGTCCTGGGCAGTCATTCTGATTCCAGAATTGTGTGGAAATCTCTTTCCTTCCATCTTCCACTGGAGGCCTCTGACACACAGGCACAGGCACCTCTGTCTCTCCCTCTCTCTCTACTGTGGAGTCTACTTCTAGGGTTCCAGGAACACCCTTGATCTCATTGCTCCTCAAGCTTTGTGTGTGCCAGAAACACTAGGCAGTGATTTCTGTTCCTGACTCGGCTCAATTCATGTTTCCTAGGGAGGAATCAGACACTAACCCTCCACCTTGTGGCTTAACCCTGGGTCTTACCAGGCTTTGGTGAGAGGGTGCTCCCCAACCCTCAACTCGGGGAAGTGGGCTCAGTGTGGTCTCATAGCATGATGAGATTCTCTCTAAAGAAATGGCCACATCTTGACCTGCTTCATACCCTTAAGGCCATTGGGGCTGACTCTCTTTTTAGTTGTTATCAATTATTCATGATTTGGCATGCCGCATAGGAATTAAATTTTTTATGCAGTAGAAACTACAATTTTAATATCCTACATCTATTCTTCATTATGATTTTTTACACATATATGAGTATTTTAGAACATTACTGAACATTCAACCATGCACTTTTCACCTATATTAACTATATGCTCTTTTATTATATGGACCTGAACCTTTCACTTAGCTAATGGTCACTCTAGATTGTAGTTTTCTTTCACTGTGAACACAGTGGAACCAAAATTTGTTGCTACATGGCAACAAATCCTAAAGTAACTTAAAATTAACTCAAAATAAATTCTTAACCATTTTGCCATGTATTTCAGGGCAGAGGCACCCAGCAGCAAATGGAGGTGAAAGAAATCTCCACATATTACTGAAATCCAAGTGACAGTCTGGAGCTCACAAGTAGGGTGCCCATGTGTGGACTACTCCAGTCTAGGAAAGCTCTTCAGGAGGGGAGGAGAGCCCTGTGAAACCATCCCAATGACATCCACTGGGAAAGTACCAAGAGCCTCTCTGTTCTTTAATATGTATGGTTTGGTTTGTTTTTGAGACAGGCAGGGCCCAGCTATGTAGCCCAGGTTGGCTTCAAACTCATAACCCTCCAGACGTCAAGGACTGTAGGTGTAGCCCTACTATGCAAGGCTCTATTGTTTTGGGAAAATGGCCAGGTCTGCCTAGTGGCATTGATCTTTAAACCCAGCTCTTTGAGAAGCCAAGACAGAGACAGGAGAATGATAAAATTAAGGCCTGCCTGTTAACTTAGTAGGACCCTGTAATCAAAATCACAAGTGAATAGCTCATTGATGGAGCGCTTGCCTAGCAGGTACAAGGCCTAGGGTTCTAGCCCTCTCAACACACATGGCCTGGCACTGGGAAAATGGGATTCTGCTGAGTTGGGGAGTGTGGTGTTCATACCATGTTTATGGTCCAACCTAGTGTATTCCCTTTTACTTATTCCACATATTCTCTGACTTTGGGGAAGGCCTTACTTTAGGCACTGGGGGGGTGGTTTCAAAGATATCGACCTTCATCTGTGCCGCCAACCATGCAGAGTTCATAAACCAGGAGAGACACGGAAGAGAAGCCGCATATAAGCTTTATTATGAAGCAGGTAGATACCCGAGAGACAGGGCTGCATGCTACACACAACACCATTGAAGAAGAGCTACATTTATATGGCAAGAAATGGAGCCAGATTGAAGATACAAAGGGGGGAAGGGCTCCGAGATCAGAGGCTGCCATAGGCTGGCCTAGGGAGCTGCAGAGCTCAGGGAAGAGCCTGGGGCCCAGGAGCCTGGCAAGGGAGGACACAGCTGCCTGGAAGGCTTGGGTTAAGTAAGGAGTTTGGAGTCAAAACCATCCCTGAACTGGGAATGCTGGGCCTCTCTATGGTGGGTGGCCACAGAACACAGTTTTCTCATTTATTTGTGACATTTTCATACATGTATGCAATGCTTTTTTGACCCTTCCTTACCCTCTCTTCCCTCTCTCTATCCAACTAAACCAAATCTTCTTCCTCTGGGATCCCAGTCCTGCTTTCTTGCATCTTTTCTTTATTTTTTTTTTTTTGACTCACTGATTTAAATTAGAATTGCTTGCTTCATGGTGGGTAGGAGATGATTTCCTGGAGATTAGGCAACTCACCAGTGGCTAACCACTGAAGGGCGTGACTTCCCATCTCCCAGCATCCATCAGGTCCTACTGTGGGAGGTGTGGGATGACATGGACTGCATGATGATTCTGCATGATGAGGTTACATTGCTAAAAAGTTTAAGTTGTTTAGTAAATAAAGTGAAATAAAGGAACTGCCCTCACCAAAAACAAAAAGGGTAGATGTCGGCTCACATAAAATAGTAAAAAAAAGCCAGTTCTGATGCTGACATTTCTAAACATATACATTTCACAGATCATACAAGTCACCCATTTAGGTGTACAATGCCACGGCTTTTAGTGTCTGCTCAGTTGTGAATTTTTCACCAAGATCAATTTTAGGGCATTTCCATCTACTTTAAGGAAACCCCATGCACACTAGCAACTCCTCTGTCCTCCTCCCAGCCCCTGACAAAAGTGAATGTACTCTCTGTGTCTGAAGTGATTCCTCTGTTCTGGACATGTCATATGAATGGAATCATTCATTATGTGGTTGATTGTGCCTGCCCACTGTGACTCAGCATGTTTTCAGGGTTTATCCATGTGGTGGCATGAATCAGTCTTTCATTTTAATTACCAAATAGTAAAGTATTTCATTATGGACACACACACAAACACACACACACACACATAATCACTTTATTTACCCATTCATTAGTTGATGGACATTTTAAAGAAAAATAATTGCTATGAATATTTGTGTAAAAGTTTTATTTTTATTTTTGTTTTATTATTTTTTTCATTTATTTTTGAGGTAGGGTCTCACTCTAGCCTAGGCTGGCCTGGAATTCATTGTGTAGTCGCAGGGTGGCCTCATACTCACAGTAATCAATCCTCCTACCTCTGCCTCCCAAGTGCTGGGATTAAAGGCTTTCGCCACCACACCCAGCTTTTTTATTTTTAAAATATTTTCTTTATTTAGGAGAGAGAAAGAAAAAGGGAGAGAATGTGTACACCAGGGCCTCTAGCCAATGCAATCAAATTCCAGATGCATGTGCCACCTTGTGTATCTGGATTTATGTGGGTGGGTACTGGGGAATCAAACCTGGGTCCTTAGGCTTTGCAGTCAAGTGCTTTAACTGCTGAGCCATCTCTTCAGCCCTGTGTAAAATAGAAGTTCATTTCTTGGGGTGTATACCTGAAGTAGAGCTGCTGGGTCAGAGGGTGATGTTGTGTTTAACCGTTTTAGGAACTATTAGGTTGCTTCCAAACTATTTGTTGATATTTACACTTACTTCACTTCAGATCAATAATCCAAGAGCTCACTATATACCGAGAAGTGAGTATTCAGGTGATGTGTGAAAAACTTGGCTATCATATGGGTCTTAGAATACTGTGTACGACACTAACCCCATTTCTAAATTGTACACGCTGTCATAAACTGAGCTAGACACTAAAAGCCATGAAAGTCCCAGGGCGTAATCTGAGGAAAATGTTGTTACATTAGGGCACACTGAGGCGCCCTGGGATGTTTTGTCTGAGAGTGCTTTTATTCCAAAGGGCACCATCTGGCCCTCTGTGTGAGCAACTTGCGGTTTTAAATACAGGCTTTTGCTCATTAAAGTGGGTCAAACATATTTTGAATCAGAAACAACATTTAAGTTACTTCTTTTTCTCCTGAACAAATATTGCCCTTAACCTTTTCATTATTTTTCTCTCTTATTTGTCCACAGCAGGTGCCAGTGTTTCAGACACTATAGATTCCATCAGAGAGCGGTGGCAGCTCTGCTGATGTCACTGAATGTACTGTGACAATTCATAGATTGTATCAAGAGTGCACAAACTGTGCAAGTGTAGATATGCATGAGCCCAACTTGGGCATACAGTTGGGGTTGTTTTCTTTTGTACTCTTGAAAAGAATCAGTACATGTTTACCGGCACAGACAGTTTGTATTGCACGTATGGCAACATTTGCCATCATCATGAAAGAACAAATAAAAATTCCTCAGAGTTTTGGTGAAATTGTTTGTGTCTGTTACCCTGAGCTGTTTGGTTTTCCTCACAGCCTGCATCTGTTTAATTCAAACTATGCGCATGTCTCTCTGGACTGCAATTTCTTCCAGCTGCTAAGAGAGTGGAGCAGAAGAGCTACATATTCAAACAGCTGTTGAGCTCAGAGAGGCGCTCCGCTATTGGACTGCATCGCTCACACAGACCCCGACTTTATAAGTTTTCTTTCATTGATTATTGACTCAATAAGGTACATTTCAGAAGTCCTCAACCTCCTATGTACAGATGCTAAGGATAATGCATCTTTACTCTTATTGTAATTTTAGAAGTAGAAATATGAGGTGTTTTATAGAAAGTAAACTGTTACCCTCAATTTGGTCTGAATAATTAAATTATCAAGAAAAAGATAATATTGGCTGGAGAGATTGCTCAGCGGTTAAGGCACTGCCTCCAGTGCCTAAGGCCCTGGGTTCAATTCCCCAGGACCCACATAAGCCGGACCCACATAAGCCAGACCCACAAGGTGGTGGCCTTGGTGCGCTTGTGTTCTCTCTCTCTCTGTCTCTCTCTCTCTCATTTCTCTGTATCTCTCTGCTTGAAAATGAATAAAATAAAATATTAAAAAAGAATAAGACAATATTATTAAGTCCACTTGAAAGTATAATCAATTAAGTTTGTAATTTACCCAAAACAAAATCAAGAATTTTGGAAAATGTGGCTGATATGCTGCCAACAAATTACAAAAAAAAAAAAATCTCACAGCTCAAGTAGCAGATTTCATTGAATTTTTCAAAATGCTTCTAATAGAATATACTTCTTGTTGTGCTTTGAGGACATATGAGAGGAAGGAAGTGGACCCACAACAGCCAGAGCGGCATTTTCTTCTTGGTACCAAGCCAGTGGGCTTGATCAGAGTAACCACTACCCCTACCACCTCCTAGTGAAGGGCAGACTACTTCAGAGCCTAAGTACTCTGCTATGATAAACTCTTATCCATGCAGGAGAGGAAGGGCTTAGGAGAAAAAATAAAAACATATAGCACTTAAACTTTTAATCTATATAACTTAGGAAAATAGGATGGGATCTGATTTTACTTCAAAATCTTCAACACTGGTGGTGTTATAATGGCAGCCATGGAAGTGGATAAGAAGGGCCATAGATGAACATGTTCACAAGCGCCAGGCGGGAGTTGTAAAGTTGACTATTGAAGGTAAAACCTTAGAAAGCAACAGAGTATCTGGAGAGAAGGAGGCAACATGCTTTATTTAAAAACATTAATAGTTTTGAAAGACTAAAAGTAACTTCAACCGGACAAGAACATTTAGTATTTTTCTTCAGCCTTTCCATCTAACAGTTCTGATATTTGTGAGGACTCCTTGTTAGTCAGAATATTTGGAATTCCATATTCTAAACCCTCAAGATTGTACAGCAAATTCTTAACTGATGAGTCATCTCTCTGTCCCCCCCCCCCAATTATATTTTGTTGGTTAAATTTGAGGTTTATTTTTAGACCTGTTAAACAGCACATCTGAAGTGGGACACCAGTGGCATAAGGATGCTCAGGTCCACGAGTGCAGCCTGTCATGAGACTCCACCATCCTCACACCAACTCTTCTGATCCTGGAGAAATTGGCCATTTTAGCTGCCGTCTACTGGTCAGTTGTTGTCTTCAGAAGCCTTCATTTCCTGAGCACTTGATTCACGCTGCTCATCAGTGCTTTGCTGTTGGCTGAGCGTGTTTAATCCAACAAGCCTCAGAGTGGGATTTTTCTCCCTGTTAAAATGTGCTTATCAGTAACACTGCAGATCCAAACAGCTCTCTCCAGTAGGCTGGTTTGGGGTGGACAGGGGTGATGGCAGCTGTGTTTAACCCACTGTGGGCTGGTGACTATGATGAACACCTTGGGTTCCATAAGCAGAAGTGAATGAAGTAGAATCCTGTTGTTCTGAATAGATGTTGTTGACTAGCATTCTATACTCTATTTTAAAAATGTCTTAGAATCATATATCCTTTAACTTCTTCAGTACAATAATATTTTTTGCTGGTCTATAAAATTAAAAAATGGAAACAATTTATAGCTGTATGAAGCAGCACCAATGACAGAAAATCCAGTACCTTTGAAAATAGCCTAACCCAGAGACACAGGGACATGATGTAGACACACACATGATCACAGTTACAAGAAAGTTCACCATGTGTATATATCCATGCATCTGACTCCCTCTCCACTGTGATTACTTCACCCGTTATTTCATAGGCAGAGTTATTTTAAAGCATCAGTGATTCACAGGGGAATCTGCTTGTCTTTACCAATCACAGAAGTTAAATGAAAAAGAGACCAAGAATAGTCTCACATCACTAGCCATGCATTTTCAAGTTTGCGTCATGGAGCAATCCCAAGCTCTTTCCTTCTATAAAACCAACATCTTTGGGTCCACAGTTCTTCCAGGCTGCAGGGTCCAAGGGAGTACACTGCTTGATTTCTCTTAGCCTCCCCAGCTGGAGGCCATAGCAACCACTGTGAACTCAATGAATCAATTAAAATAAGTGATATCTACAATCTACTATTTTAAACAAAAAAAATAAAACTTGGAAAGAAACTTGGAAAAGTAAATTGAATGGAAACATTAAAATTTTTGACTTAATTCTTTGGTTGAGAATAAGTCAGTTAAAATAGCAATAGTAATGATATGAGCCAATACAATGGAATATGGAATATGGAAAAAAGGGTAGAAATCACAAATCAAATATACATTTGCTGTTGGTCCACTTGCATTGGCTTTTCATTCTGGTTTCCTCTTCCAGCCATTCCTTGCCTATCTGTCACTGTCTGAGGGAGCTTATTAACTCTGGTGTGCTTTCTTCCTTTCTGTAGTTTGAAAACCTTTCAAGAATCTCTGTTCTTTCCTCTGTGCAAAGCTAGATGGCTCAAACATGTAGACAGTTCCTTCATAACTCACACTCATGGCTCCATAAATCATTGATGCCTTCAGGATGTGCTGCCTGCTTGCTGAGGCTGATGTGCCTTTTCATTTGTTCTAGCCACCAGAACCTAAACTAACACCATGAATAAAATCACTACCAGAGGGGTTATGGTCTTTTAAGACCAAATGTTAAAATATTTACTTAGTCATGGGCTATAAACCAGACTAGCCTTTTCTATTTACTACACAAAAGAATAGGCACATTAAAAAAAAAAAAAAACCTTTGCTCAGGGAATGAAACATTCCAGGCATCCATTCCTGTTATCTTAGCATCAGCTTTTCAAATCAACATATGCAGCCAGTGATGAACTTATTAAACTGTGGTTAAGAACCCATCCATACCTGTCCTCCCAAAGGTTTGCACACAATCTAAAAACTACTTCATTTTTTGTCCTGTAATACTTTCAACTTTGTGTATGCCATTTGTACAAGTAGACTCCAAATATGGGTAATTTGTATTTCCTGAATGATACATTAGTTACCCAGTTGGAAGCTTGTGGTTGTATTTATTGGGGTAAGAAATAGGTAATGAAATTCAGTTTGAAATTCAGCTTTGGAGTAGGGTCATCCATCAGTATCAATGTCTGGTGAGAACTGCTGCACCCACTGTATCAATCTGGACATTTGGATTGGTGGAGAGTGTAATGGCCTTCATTTAAGACATTCAGAAAGATGTAATTTTTTCTCAACATTGCTGGAATTACATGTGTCAGCTAAATCGTTTTCATATTGGTCAGACTTTTTGATAGTAACCAAGAGAATATATATTATAAAAGGGATTTATTAGATCAGATGACAGGATACAGGCTGGACAGTCCAACAATGGCTGTCTGCCGACTGGAGAGTCTGAGAACACATTAGCTGCTCAGGGTGGATGCCTCAGCAGTCCTAACTTGGCACTGAAGGCCTAGAGGATTCCTGGAGAACGGTTGGTCTCCAGTCCATGTTGGAAGACTGAAGAAGCTGGGTTCTGGTGTCCACTCACCAGCAAGTAGCACAGGCAGTCAGGCAAAAGACATTGCCTTGAACCTCTTTTTATACAGGCTGTCACTGGAAGGGCTGCCCACTCAGTTTTTGCATCTAGCTTTGGGCTCTGGCTAGAGACACCTCCCACCCAAGGGGAGGGGGTCTATGGAGCCCTCAGTCCTACTTCCTTAGTTTATCTTATTGGAAATACCCTCCATAGCCTTGCTCAAAAGGCATGTCACTTACTTGATTTCTGATCTGATCAAGTTGACAATATACATTTAACTGTCACAGCTCTCCCTCCCAGTTTTCCCTTTGGCCATTCTTTGAGTGAACTAGATGGGCAAGACATTTTCATTCTGTGGGGAGATGGGGCATATGAACCAGTCATCCTGCTCCTGTGGGTGATGTCGTTGTTCCCTGTGGTAGTTTGAATGGGTGTTCCCCAATAGATTCAAGAAGTTATTAAAGCTTGTGATTTGTCTTCAGCCTTCTGGCTGGAGGAGGTGTCACCTTAGCCTGGCCTCCTAGGCTCCAGCCCTAAGGTGTGTCTGGGGTGGATCTGGAATTCCAGCCATAGATATGCAAAGAGTAGTATGGGCTCTGCGGTGCTTACTGTTTGCTGGTATTTGTATGGTGCTGGTGATGGGTTTCTCTCTCTTCTTGGATCTGTAAAGGGGGGCCAACCTCTTTTACCATGATGGAGTTTTCCTTGGATCTATAACTTCAATAAATACTTTCCTCCCAAAACTGTGCCTGGTTTTGTAGCTGGGTGAGATGAGGATTAGAATTTTGATAATGCCCAGCAAAAATTCCAATGCATCCCAAAATTTAAGGAGTACCTAAATTCTTGTCTACAAAGTTAAAGAATTAAAATCATAGACAACCACATATTAAGGTATAGTGGGAGACTTTATATTTAAGGGAACATTGGGAGTTACTGAGTTCTTCAGCCACCAGTGTGGGGAGAACACATGGGGAGAGGTTTTAACAGAATTTATGCTGTCCAGCTAAACAAGCAGGAAGGGAAAAGATCATGAGAAGGAAAGAGAAAAGGCTCTGGTGTGGGGCTGGGAAGACCTTACAGTCCCTAGAGACTCAGAGGTCCTTCTTCTAGGCCATGTGGGTGAGGAAGAGACAGGATTATCTGTTTAGTGAGTATTTCCTGTCCCAAGTGATCAGGGAGACAGGTGGTTGGTTCATACCTGACCAATCAGTTTTAGAGCCTAGGTTTGGGCTCTGGCTAGAGACACCTCCCACTCAAGGGTCTATGGAGCTTTCCTGAACTGTCACAATCGCCCCTCTGAAGAAATAACCCTAACTGCTGTTAGGGTACTGGGATGTGTAATCAAAAGAAAAGCACCAGAAAAAGGTACATACATATTTAAGAAAAAAATCAAACAAGAATATCCATTTTGATCCTGTAGGAGGCAAGGCAAAGCTCTGACTGGGAGGCATTAAAGGAAGAGCTTGGCAACATTGTTTGGGGTCTCTCTCCTAAACTCCCACAGTTTGGAGATTCATCCCAGGGCAAGTGGCTGACTACAACCTCCTCATTGCTACCTTTGCATCTTGTGTTCTGGGCTGTATCTTGCTTTTGACAGACCCTCCTTAGAGCATGGCTGCATTGCTTCTTTAGTGTTCAACTCAGAAAGTACTCTGAACTCTTGGCATGTCATTCATTGTTTGGGCACAATGGCATTGGTTGTAATAACTGTAAATTATTGGTTGCCAGTGCTAACTTCACCTTACTTTTTAACAAAATTAAGATTTCATTTTGTGAGCAGTTTCCTTTCTGTAATTGTTGCCATCCAGATCAGAAAATATGATCTCAGCTGTGAACAAAAAGAATAATATGATTTTCTTCACAAGAAATTTCTTTCTCAATACTCAGACATTCTGTTTAATTTAAAGCAAAAGAAATTACAAGGTATAAACTAGTATCAGGGCCAACAGATTCAAACTCCTAAGGGAGGAAATATTTGTCATTAAAAGTGATTTACATGGGTCTGAGCTGGTTAGAGAAAAAAAGACATTGTCCCTTAAAATAAACTCTGTTTATATATTGGTCATACTCTCCAATTGTAGTCACTTGATTCAAAGTAAATTTTGATCCTTGGTTACATTTCTTTGATTATATATATTTTATTGCCAAATTTATAGAATTTTTCTTGTAGTTGATATTGAGACATAGAAATGGTATATTAAATGGATTGTTAAATAATGCTAGGCCTTTGCTTCCGTAATTTATCACACATGTTTCACAGTTGACAGATGTCTTCTCAAACATGCCTCCTTGGGATAGAGGAGAAAACCCAACATCTGTTACAAGATGTTAAGCTTAATTAAAACTCCTTGTTTCTTATACAATTGTGACTAGCTGGTCCATATTTGTATAGAAAGTCAGTTTGCTATTGATTAATACTCAGTCCTACATAAGCCATACCCACTTATCTCCATGTTTACCATTTCCTTAAGGTATTTTCCTCTCCCAATCAACATTTTCATGGCTTTTAGAATAAGATTCATGGGAGTTGGGAATATGGCTCAGCAATTAAAGGTGCTTGCTTGCAAAGCTTGACAGCCTGGGTTTGATTCCCACAGTACTTGTTAGGGTCTTCAAATTGTCCCAATGAAGACCACCACTCACATATGCAAAAACAAGAGTGTTTATTTCTCGAGACCACAAACCATCACGCAGGGGTCTACCGTATAGTAAGAAGGCGACCATGAGTGGAACTTGCAGGCTCCTTTTAAAGCATAAAATCAGTGCAGGAGATTTGAATTACATCACAGCCTATCACAGCAAATCATCTCACATGGCAGGAAACTCACAAGGTATTCTTTTAAAATGATTAGTGCAGCCAGGGGTGGGAACAAACTATGCAAGGGTGATTGGCTCATTCATGAGGTTGATGTGCTCAAAGTGATTGGTTCCCCATTGCCTCATTTGTGAACTTTGGGCCATAGGTCTGTATTGATAAGATCACAGAGGGCCTGAACCCTGTGTTTGCTGATCTGTTGCCCTCTGGTAGGATAACCTCTGGCTATGGAGGATAACTCCTGACCATCTGATGTTTGCCCTTAAGTCATTGAGTGACTAGGTCGGGGGGAAGAAATTCAGCACAGCGCCTGTTAACTTTTCATGGCCTCACATTACATTCCATTTATTGTCTCACATACTCACAGCCATATGTAAAAAGTGTCATATTCATCTGGAATTCATTTGCAGTGGCAGGAGGCCCTAGAGTGCCTATTCTCCACCCCTCTCTTCTCTATCTGCTTACAAATATATAAACAAATATTTTTTAAAAAGTTCATGCTGAACATAAAATATTTGTAGACCTGACATATTTTTGTGATGCCATTTAATTTTTACCTTCAAAAATATTCCTGTAGGATAAACTGTTTAAAAAAATTTCACATATTTCTTTCAATGGAGGCTATAATATTAAAATACTATTTAGTTTGGCCAATCATTATAGGATCTCTAAGCAGATATAGGTGCTAAAAATAAAAATATTGAAGATAAATGTATTTGTTTCCTTTTCACTTTTGTAGGACCTTTTCTTTCAACCTTGCTTAGTATAGCCTTGAGCCAAGCCCTAGGGCCCTTGTCCTTCTCCTCTGCCAACCCCTGCCATCTCTCTTTGGTCCTTGTCTCAGCAGGCCTCAAGAACCTTCTAAAGATGCCCAGAGTCTGAACATAGCTCTGAGAGGGTAAACAGCAGAGAAGCTGAGAGACCTCCATGGGGCACAAGGGTGTGTTGAAATGGAATCAGAGGGAGAGAAGGGAACCCTTTGTCTTCTGATTCAGTGGTCTCTGCTCTTTATGCATTGACAGGCACTGTCTGCTCCTCTGGGGTGGGGGGGCTGACCGAATGGAGGAAAGGCACAAGCAGGCATCTCAGCCAAGAGCCAGGCACAACCCATGTGTGCTGAGGAGCAGGAAACCCATGATGGGCATGAGGGTGGAGGTCATGCCTTGGGAGAGGGTTGTATGGAGAGGCTGGGGGTTCTCTAAGGGAGAAGTGTTGGGGAACCTTCTAGAACTAGGCTGTGCCTGATCTGTTACCTTATTTTCATTGGTAATGTTACTTTGTTACTTTGTTAACATTTTGTGTCGGTGCTGGTTGCTCTATTGAAAACTTTTTCACTGGTGGAAATAAAATAAGCTTGTTTCACTCACTTCTTCCCTACAAAGTAGTACAGCTAATAAATCCTGTGAAAGTAAAATGCGATGAAACTCTTTGAGAAGTTGTCGACTTATTTGCTCTGAAATGGATCTCAAACCATCCTTTGGGTTATCTTCCCTAAATGCTGTTCTTAGCCAGTGTGCCCAGACTCCCAGTACACACTATAGAGTAGACATGAGGATTACCTTGTATAGTATGTCAATAGTATATTCCATGTTGCAATGAGGCTTGAGGTAGTTAGAAGTGAATGAAGTTGTGCTTTAGAATATGGATGGGCCCAAGGCAGGCTGCCTGTCCTGTCCTGAGCTGTCTCCCAGAAGAGGGTGAGTGGCTGACCTGTTTCTGGGCATGTTCTGTGATCTGTATAACTTGTGCTCTTCTGTGTTCATGACACATTCGTTCATCTAGTCCTAGCATGTTTTGCATTCCCATGTGCACAGCCCTCAGTTTCCTATTTTATTATAGAGTTCTGTGGAGGATGGTAAGCTGTGTACTCAGTACTGCTGTGGTAGTTTGAATAGATGTCTCCCAATAGAATAAAAAGTTTATTAAAGATTATAAATTGTCTCCAGCCTTCTAGCTGGAGGAGGTGTCACTTTGGCCTGGCCTCCTGTGGTCTGGCCCTGAGGTATTTCTAAATTGGATGCAAAATTCCAGGGATACGTTTGCAAAGAGCATCAGGAGCTCAAGTCTGGCAGTCCTGCTGTTTGTGAGTTACAGTGTGTTATAGTGTGCTTGTTTGCTTTGGAGGCTCGGGGTCTCTGTCTCTTTGCTTGGATCTATGAAAGGGGGCCAGCCTTTTCCTTCATTTTTTGGATCTTCCTCTGGATCTGTTATTTCAATAAATACTTTCCTTCCCAAAATTGTTCCTGGTTTGGAGATTCATCCCATTAATGTGTGGCTGACTACGACACCTGCTAATGATTTTTTATTACTATGTGTGATTGTCTGCTCATTTAAAAAACATCTGAGGTGCTGGTTTGCATATACTAAAGTGCTGATATACTGTGTTGAGTCTTAAGGGGTGTGCTCCCAGGGACTTGGCAAATGAATTTCCAGATAGTATTCCTGGGAAGAAGCACAAATGAGCAAAAGGAAATGCAGAGATACTTCAAAACAGCCAAGCACCAGGGTGGCGCCTACTGCCACACCAAGCAAAGCCCCATGGGAGGCAGCAGCTTGGCCAGGATCCATGAAAAAAAAAATATAAATAAAATAACATGGTGTGACTCAGCCACCTGTAGTTTGTAGATAAAAAAGGAAATGTTTCCTCAAGACTCAAAGTCAGAGAGTGAAGTTGCTGGTCTCTGCTCATGAAGGAAGTTGCTCAGCTTGCTTTTCCTTCCTGGCCTTTCCCAAGATCTTCCCAGACCCTTGGCTGCTGTGCTTGGTGCTCTCAGTGTCTTGTTAGACGTTAAAATGTCCTGAGAGAGGGTTTGATCCACAGTGGGTGATGCTATCCTAGGCAGTTGTGAAAATGTGTGGAGATGAGGCCTTCCTGGAGGAGGCAGGTCACTGAGGTCTGCCTTTGGAAGTACAAGTCTCCTTTCTCTCTGCATTCTGAGCACCATGGGCCACTGCTCAGCCTGAGTGATCGCCATAATGGACCCTCTGAAGTTGCAAGCCTCTTTCCCTAACTTGTCAGTGTCAGGCTCATCTCAGCCACACAAAAGCAGCTAGTGTAGAGCTTGTGTGTGCCCCAAATGTCTCCACAGCAAAATCTCCAAGCCCCCACGTTGTCAGAATCCCACGTTCTCTACCTGAATTCCATCCTCTTATCCCATCCGCCTTCACGGCTGCCTTATCTTGATCCAAGTCTGCTGTCACGTTCCTTCCTCATAAACCTGACCCCAGGACTAAAGTGATATTTCCAAATTCCTTCACTTATTACTCTTGTCATGGGTTAGCACTGGGGATACAGTGGCAAATGGAAAGGGAACTCATCGCCCCCCTCCAGGGGCAGGCTGAGAACAGATGAACTTGTAAGGTACTCACAGGGTTTCAGATGATGACATGGACTATAGTTAAAAGAAAATTGGGTTGGGGAGATAGCTCATCAGTTAAAGATGCCTGCTTGTAAAGCCTGACAACTTGGGTTTGATTCCCCAATACCCACATAAAGCCAGATACACAAAGTGGTGCATGCATCTTGGAGTCCATTTAAGGCTCTGGCACCCCATTCTCTGTTTCTCCCCTCTACCTACTTCTCTCTCTCTCTCTCAAATAAATACATTTTTTAAAAAAGAAAATATATTAGAAGAGGAGCTAGAGCCAGGACATGTATGGTGTCTTTAAATAAGCAGGTGTGGGTGGCCATCATTGACAGGAAGGCATTTAAATAAAGACCCACAGGGTAAGGAGCCAGACGTGTGGCTACAGGAGGGTATCATGGCCAGAGAAAAGCATCAGCTATAGCCAGAGATCAGCGGCTCAGAGGCTGAGAAGGCTGCAGTAGAAGAGAGAAGAGCTGGAGGTGAGTTCTGACCAGGAGGGACGGAACTGGGCCTGTGAGGAAGGGAAGGAAGGGTTTTCACTCTGGCTGGCACGCCCTCTCTCAGTGTTGAGAAGAGAGCAAGCAGGAATGATGAGAACTGAAGCAGCTGGGGTCCATGAGGTCCTTGAGATTCATGAGATCATCACACCCGGGCCCAGAGCATCTAACATGGCCAACAGTTCCCTTCCATGTAACAACCTGAGTAGAAATACACAACAGAGGACCTAAGTCCTGCTTCCGATTTCCAGTGACTGATCCTGAGCAAAGGTCCGGGTTCTAGAGAGTGAGTTTCTGTTGTTTACATTTCTTTTCCAGCTCAGCAATCTCTGATTTTATCACAATATTTTTCTTGCTTTGTGGGGATTGAATTAAATTGTGTGTGTGTGTGTGTGTGTGTGTGTGTGTGTGTGTGTGTGTGTGTGTGTGCATGCGTGCACGTGCGCATGCATGTGTGCATGCATGTCCATAGTTTAATACTTATTTTCATCAATGTGTATTTTCTGAGTGGCTTTTAGTTGAACACCATGGGCTGTAGTACATAGTATCTTCATGGTCCATGCTTTCATATATTCTGTGATTTCCATTTGAAATTTTTATTTGTTTCACGAGCTCCTTCAAGGAGTTATCTAAGCTTAACAGCTATAGCTACATGTATTTCCTTGATTTTAAGAGTATTGTTTCATGCTCAGAGAAAGTTGTATTTACTAAGTAATTGTTTTATAGTATGACCTAACAGGTCTCTTTCAATTACCTTTCAATAAGCACTTGGGAAAGATGTCTTCCTTGGTTTTAGGAATGTGTTTCTTTTACTTCCTAGCCACCACATTTTTTAGACTTCCTTCCATTTTACAAAAATCACGTTATTTTAGAGTCAGGACAAAGTGCCACGAACTCTTCTTTGTTTCCTTAAATCACACCATTACTTTAGCACTGGTCCTGTGAGCTCATGAAAGATAATAGTATCATTTTCAGAACAATTTAAGGGAACATTTTTTTTAAGTTTAGAAAGATTATATTATAGGAAGCTGGGCATGGTGGCGCACACCTTTAAGCCAAGTCCTTGGGAGGCAGAGTTAGGATCACTGTGAGTTTGAGGCCAGCCTGGGACTGCATGGTAAATTCCAGTTCATCCTGGGCTGAAGCGAGACCCTATGTCAAAAAAAATATTCTAGGGACTATAGAGTATAAAGTGCTTAAGAGAAGGAAAGAGGAAAGAATTCAAAGCTCTTCAAGAGGAAGCAGGAGAGGGGTTGTCAGAGATAGTAAAGCCCACCTAGACACCCAGATTGGGGTTTTATGGACTGGATGGGCCTTAACTAACCAGCCCTGACACCAGGCTTTTAGGAAGAGGATTAGGTTTTAATCCTATAGGAAAGGGAAATATACTTCTCATCTCTTGTGGGAAAGGGACTCTCTTTTAGGGAAGAGATCTAAGGAGGGAACTCCAATAGGCAGAAAGAAATAAAGAATGGCCAGACCCTTCTTTCTTTTCTGGCCAGCTAGTAAAGTGGAAACTATAAGGGCATGCCTCAATTCTGCATGAGGGGAGAGGCTGTTAACCTCAAAAACTGCCTCAATACTCCATCTGAATAGCAATTCTAGCTGCTATTAGGGAGCTGGGCTAACAGCTAATCTGGTTTATTCAAGTCCAGTGCTATTATAGCTGTGGCATTGGGCTACCTCTCTAGCAGGTTTATCAAAGGGACCCCATAAGTGCATTGCTGTAGTTCAGGAAGACAATCCTGGAGAAAGATGTTGGGGAGTTAGGATAGAGATAGGGGAAGAGAACCATCAGCAAGTCGGGACTCTCTAAGGTACAAGACACATTCCTTAATGCTCAGTATGACTTGTTCTGGGTCACTCTGGCCTGGAGGGCTTGCTTGGTGTCATTTCAAGATATCTTTGTCATTTTTTGTGGATGTGGGGAAGCCAGAGTTAAATCTGGTTCATCTCCCCACATAGGTGAATTGATGTCCTGGAGGCTGTGCAGAGCCTCTCCTGTAACTCTAAATTGTGATCATTTCATTAGAAAATACCTTGAGTTGTCTATTGTAGGTCATGTTCTCTTGTAGGATGTGTGCTTCCAATGTGCAGATCCAAACTTCCTCTTAAATTCTCTTTATTTTCATCACCTTTGTCCTTTCTCACCTTTCCACTTTCTCTATGCTTAGTGTTTCAGGGTGAGTTGTACAGCCTTTTTCTTTCTCCCTCCCTCCCTCCCTCCCTCCCTCCCTCTTTTCCTTCCTTTCTCTCTCTGTTCTCTCTCACTGTTCATTCTTTTCTTTATTCTTGCTTTCTGCATGTCTTAATTTCTTACAGCTCTTATTTCATTTCCCCTATTTTCTATTCAGCTTCTATGTGTCTGTTCTCTTGCCTTGTTTAATAGGTATGATTGGTTATTGGCTGCTTTTACTTCTTACTAAAATAGGATGCCCCAGAATTCTGCAGGGTAGTAACTTTTCCTGATAAGATGTAAGGTTATACACACACTTCTTACTTATAGTTTGTAGTTATAGTGTATATATATATATATATATCACTTATAATAAATATATTCCCAACACTTTTAGGGAGATATTTTTCTATGATTTCTCTCTGGATTCTTTTCCATGTTTCCTCCCAACTCCTACTGCATCTATGGTTTTGACATTCATTTTGGAGGGTCAAGATTTAACTCTCCCTGACTTTTCCAGAAAGATGAGAAACAGTTTGTATTTAGTTTTTCTTTCTCTTAGGATGCTTTGGGATCATGTCTTAAAGAGTAAAAATATACTTTCTGTTCCCTCCTCTCTCAAGGTGCTCTATTATCACTTTAACTTATTTTAAAAATTTATATGGCAAATTATCTTAAATTTTGTTCCATAATAAACAGCCATCTAAATAGAATATCTTGACTGAATTAGAAAAGAGTAGTTATGTGAGTCAGTACATTATTTCTCTTATCATTTAGTATAAAAAGTGATTAGTTTGATGGAACACATAATGACAAATCAGATGTTTACATGCCAGTTTCCATATATATCAATTCTTAAAACTCTGGTGATATTATAAGTTTTCATTGGATGCTTTCTTCCTCTTTGTATGTATACGACTGTCATGGTTTGATCCAGGTGTCCCCCACAAACAAATGAATGTGTTCTGATAGATCGATACTCAGCTGATGGCAATTCGGGAATTAGAACCTCACTAGAACTGTGTTGTTGGGGCGGGCTTATGGGGGTTATAAGCCAGCTTCCCCTTGCCAGTATTTGGCACACCTTCCTGCCGCTGTTTGCAGTGCTGTGGCAGAGGTGATGTCCAGCCCTCTGCTCATGCCATCGTTTTCCCTGCCAGAATGGAGTCTCCCCTCGAGTCCGTAAGCCAAATAAA
>PVHP010010067.1:0-15871 GCA_004024765.1 Zapus hudsonius | reverse complement strand
GATTAATGTAGTCAGTTCCCGTGATACAGGCTAGAGAAAGCACAGGCTTCCAGCTCCCACTGCTTCCTGTCTCACCATGCAAGCTCTCCCTCTCACACCAATCCCATTTTTCTGTTCTGTTTCTCTTGCCACATAGCCAGAGACTTCTCCAGAAACAAAACATGGGTGCCATGTGATAATGGAGTGTTAGCCTCCAAACTTATGAGATACACACCTCTCTTCTTCATGAAGTACTCACATTAAAACATTTCATTAGAGCAACACAAAATGAATGAATGCAATCCACCACGATAGATCTAGAAATTTCATTTTAAAGCACTGTGTGTGAGAATAAATGTTAGAAAATGAAGTCAGTGTTAGCAAGCTTTAATCACACAAAGGAAAAAAAAACAGAAAGCAGATGTTATCAAGGAAATTATACAAGAAGCTGTTTATATGCTGTTCATATTTGCATTATACTTCACTCTGGGATTTTTCTTTTAAAGCTTTATATGGTATTATATGTAACATTTATAGTAAATTGATTCATATTGAGTTATTTGTTTTGTTGGATAAATACAAGGAAAAGTTTACATTTGAACTGTAGAATTTTCACTTCTGCTTTCAATAAAAGGAGGTGAAGCACCCCAACGTGTCATGTCAGTGGTGAGTGGGGAGCACTGGCTGGATACCCTTCGTTTTCCCAGGGCTCCTGGAATGTGCAGTGCTTGTGTTTTCATAGACTGAAGTTCCTGGTGCCAAGGTTATATTTACCTGTCTTCTGCTTCCACAGTCCATCGACCTCAGAAGGCCTAGTATGGCCTGTGCATGTAGATGTACTATAGAGAGCTCTTTAAATGACAAGAAGCAGAAATCCAACTCAGACTAGATTAAGTGAAAAAAGGAATTTGGCAGAATCTAATACTTGTGAATTTGCTGGTGTTAACACTGACCTTAGGCACGGCCTAAAACAGACCCTCGTACCACACTCAGACACAGAATCTGCCCTTCACATTCCGTGACCTCACTTTGTTTTCCAGTTATGGAACAATTAATGAATGGAGAGAATTCACTGATTTATTCAACAATAATTAAATATTCTCCCTACATTTACTTTATTAAGTAGGCTGCACCCTCTTGGTGACATAAAGACCACCATAGCATTAGGTTCATGTCTGCAAGTTTATCAAGCCTGTGCAGGGGAGGGGAGTACTTCTATCTGAGTAGATTTTGGTAATTGGTGTGGCTTTTAATACACTGTGAAGGTTGAAAACCAGCTCCTAAACCCACCCCTGTAGTCATGGGTCATAGCATGTAAAGTGGATAACCTTTGTCAAAGACTACGCTGTGTGTGTGTGTGTGTGTGTGTGTGTGTGTGTGTGTGTGTGTGTATGCACACACATAGATCTGTGCCTCAGGTATAGACCAACATAAATCATGGGACATAAATATTTTTATATTAAACACCACACATTAATGTATTTCCTTGATAGTAACCACAGTAACATCTGTATCTATATAGTGATGAGCTCTGTTTCTTGACCACAAAACTTGTGTTACATTGTAGAGTTCTCAGCAAATTCCTGGTGCGTTCATTTTGTGAAGGGAAAATTAATGTGTTTTCAGGTACTTTGTGAGATGGTTTGGGACCAGATCACAAAAGCTATCATTTCTACAGGGAAATATTTTGTATTTTCATGAAACTTAGCTGACTTGGAAGCCTTTGTAAATTTGGGAGGCATATCACAAATGCTATCTCTTCTACACGGAATCCTTTTGTATTTCTATAAAACAAAGTTTCCACAGGGAGACTTTTTATCTATAATGGCACTATGATAGCTTATTTTAAGTGTTCCAATTTTTGGCTCCAGAAAGAAAAAAAAATAAGCCTGGCCTCCTGACTGTAGCTCCAGAGCCTGTCTTGTAGTAGTGACTGAGTAGATCAATGAATTCCCACTGAGTGCTCAGTTAATTAAAAAAAAACTTACAGTGGGTTTTAATTCCATACAAGTGTAATTTAGAGAAATACATATTTCTGTATCACATTCTTTAACTCAGAAGCAAGTACTAATTTTTGGCTAGGAACTTTTTAAGAATTGAAACTTTAGCTCACTCTGAAGTGAACCTCCCAGAGTCACAGTTGCAGAGGTCTTTTTGGAATTATGCTTCCTCATGTGAAATACATCAGGTTAATAGTGAGGGTCACAAGTTCAAGGCCAGCTTGGACTGCACAATGACATCTAACAAACACACAAAGAAATAAAAGGTTCATGAAGAAATACATGCTCATCATTAGGCTTCAAGGAATTATTCCTCAACCCATCAAAAAGTTGTTAGTATTATGAAACAGAGGGAAATTTAAATAAGATTTTATGTTATTTGTAATCAGAAAAAAATGATTTTGGAAACATCAGTTATTTTTGCCCACAATTGATTATAAAATTCTACCTTTTTATATCATTTTAACTATATAAAAAGTGTAAAAGGCATACAAATAGATTTTGATAAACTTTGTTCCATATAATTTTGGTTATCAAATTGACCATATAATACCAAGAGAAGAAATATGGTTTAGAAAAGAGCCAATATTTTTTAAATTGGATTATTCACATAATTGAATAATTTTAATTTTAACTATAAATTTAAAGAACACTCTTCTAGGTTTAAGTCAAATTAACTATTATGTGTTAATTTACAACAGAAAAATTCACTACATTTCAATAGTCATAATACTATTTTAGTTAAAAATTAAAATCTACATTCCAAAATAAATTTGCCAGAAAAAAATCTTGCATTTTCTCTCACTGCAATAGTGTATTAAATGCCTGTAGCTAATTTAAGAATTTCATAGCATGTGTGGATTATATATGTACGTAGACATGTCAGTTAAATGGAGTTACTGAATGTGTCATGTGCAAGTAAATATGATTGATTGAGTAGGCCAACGTTCACCACTATTGTCTTATTTTTGGATTTACATTTGTGTAAATTTATGGATTCAGTATGAAGACTAGAAGGTCTTTCTTGTTTTGTACCAACTCACCTAGCGATAGCTCGGGTCTAGTTGACCTAGAACAGTAGCCCATGTTACTCACCCACAATCAGTTGAAGAGCCATCCTCTGTGACAGGAGGGTTGCAGTATAGTACACAGTGAGAGCTGTCCTTCACTCTCCTTCACCTGTAAGTGCTCAGACTTCTGGACCCCAAAGTGTCAGAGAAGCTCAGCTGTGAGCCTGCATCAGATGTGCCCGTGTCAGCAGATGGACCTCTCAAATGAGTATCTTTATGGGCAGTAGAAATGAAGAGAACACGTTCATTACATGTACTGAATATTGGCAGAGATGGACTGAATCCAATTGATGAAGTTAAGTATTTTAAAGAGTTAAGGTGTCTCATCACCAGTTAGCATTAGGCTCTGTGTCAAAGTCAGCTCTTGGAACCTGGTTCTGTGCTCTCTAACTATATGACCATCAGTGTGGACTTGCCGTGTCTGTGTGCTTAGCTGGCATCCATGGTTTGCCAGTTTGCCTTTCAATATAGAGCTGGAGTGATGTGTGCAAAGACAGGAAACTGAGGCCAGAAGAATTGCATACCAACTTTAGATAGGTTACAGTACCAGGAGACGGGGCAGATGTCTCCACTGAGGACATATGGCAGGAGACAAGGACCCCAAGGCTTCTGAAAGCAACCATGCCTTCTTGGACCTCCTAGGAAGGCTGGGTGGCCTCAGTGAGGAGTGGGCCATGAGGCGATCTGGCCTGAGCAGATTAACATTGTTCCCTTGAAGTATTCTCTGCAATAACTAGACAGAGGGAAGATGTTATATCCTGGACCACCGAAAACAATAAATGCAAGAAACCATTTGTTTTATAAAAGGCTTTGGGCATATTATTCTTCTCCTACTGAGTCAGCAATGCAAGGATAAAATATAGCCAAGCTATTCATGTTGTAATCAGTAACATCTAAAAACATCACAAGATGGCAGCATTAAGAAAAGCAGAAAATATAAAAGCATGCAGAACAATATCATAAAGATATGGAGATGACCTGAAATCCATATGCTTTAGCCAAGTGTATTATTTAAATTCTATATTTCTCAATATTTATCATTAAGAAGAACATAATGGGCTGGTCTTTTATAAACCATGCATCTATCCTGGAGTAGCAGGAACTAGTGGTAACTAAGGTGTGGCCCTTTCTGTGTTACCTGTACCCACAGAAAGAGCCTGGACATGCTGCTATGAGTGGAGACTGGTTGTCAGGTGTACATAGACAGGAAATTATCTGCCACAGTGAGCTCATGTTGCAGATCTTCCAGATCCATTTGAGATGATTAACTTCCTGGTTTTGTTTATACATCCCTGACCAGCTGAAGTGATTTTTACCATGCTAACACTGATGGTTTACCAAAGTAAAACTAAAACAAGAACTTTATGAAAGGGTAATAAAATCCAATATTTAGAATTAAAAGAATGTTGCCCACCAGATGTTCATTTTATGTTGCATAGACTCTTTGCTGTTTTCTCTTCCAGAAATGTAATTTTCTTTAATTTCTACTTTTATAGAGCTGCATATATTGTGCTATACTTTTTATATTCTCTCTACTATAAAAACAGTGTTACATTTATTTTTGTTATTTTTAACAAATAGATAATGCCTTTAGCAGTATGATCATACATTTGGCATTTCCATTTTAAAAAGTCAGAGGCTTTGGAATGATAAATATAAATGAATATTTAGCCAGGCATAGCCAGGAGGGTTGCTGGGGTTCCCTGATCAGTCTAAAATGGCAAATTCAAGGTTTAATGAGAAACTCTGTCTCAGGGAAATAAGGCAAAAGAGCCATTGAGGATGACACCCAGTGTTCTCTTCTGGTCTCTGCAGAAGTGCATAGGCACATAAACATCTGTACATACACACCACTCTCTCTCTCTCTCTCTCTCTCTCTCTCTTTAAATATATACACAAAGTATTGGTAGAATGTCTGATGTCACTCACTTGGGCTGCAACTCAGCATACTATTGGGTGGAAATCTTTATGTAACATTCACTAGCAGATTTAAGACTCGTGGATGGAATTTAAAGCACCAAAGCATTTAATGGATTTAAATGGCACTTGAAAGCCACCAGGAATGGATGACTAAATACCTATACATAAACCACATCTTCATATGAATATTTGGGATCAAAATGTCACTAGTTGCCCCAGCCAATGCAATATTCACAAGACTTTTCTTTCTCAGCTGGGCAAAGAGACCTGCTCTCTCTGATCTATTTTGACACAGATAACATTTGAAATTACCTTTAGAAAAACTTTAGAATCTGATAGGTGAGCTTGTACAAAAACATAGTGAAGTTAATGTTTGCTTGTTTGTTTGTGAAAGAATAAAATCTTTTCCTCTTATTGAAAAAAGAAGACTCCATTTGATTTTCCCCCAGTCTGTGGAAGGCAAGAGGCATGAAGGGGAGTCAAGGAAGAGAGAGGGTAGTGAACTTCCCCTCCCTCTCCATCATGTCGGCGTGAAACTGAGTAATGAGCTCAAGAAGGCTCCTTCCCATTGTCAGTCTTGCCAAGATGAGAAAGGAGAGAGGGAAGAACCTGCTGGAATGGTGGGTGCAGCAGCGTTGCTGAAACAGCCTGTTGTTGCATTTGATGTCTGGAATAAGCCACATCTAACAGAGGCCATCCTCCTCAGGATAACAGCTTGTCAGGGAGTGGTAAAAGTTACATTCAGCTCTGGGAGTCATTACTGGTACTTCCCCTCTGATGATGAGGATTCATTCATAAGCAATGAGTGGTTGACTTTGGTGTTTGTGTATATATGACTTGCTTCCCTTTTATTGCTGGAATTACTGTCTGATGTAAAGGTCTTTAACTGGGTCTCATTTTTCTCTAAAACTTGTAGGTTTCACATGAGTTGCAGAAGCACAGAAAAAAGTGGGCTCTACAGTCTCAGTAAAGTGTCAAACCTCTTGTCAACAGTGGTTAAAATTTAGTCTATTACTCAGTTCCTTAAATGAAGGTGGAGGTAATCCACGGTAATCCACTGTTTTTTTTGTGTGTGTGTTGTTTTTTTTTAAATTCCATAAACAACTCTATGGCATTTCAGTCATTTTTCCTAACATTTAATGGGGTGACTTGTTTCTTTATTAGAAAAAAGGATAGGAAGGAAGACTAAACCCTGTCATAAAGAAGGAAATGACATACCGAACCCTGTCTATAACTTGAGCATGGCATAAACAGATACCTTCATAGTAAAGTTGGAGAGAAAGTGGGCAGAGTTTAAGGGAAGGGGAAGGCTTCAAAGCTGATGTCATCTCGTGTCTGGTAATTGGTCTCTCTTGGGTCACTCTCCTCTCTAAGCCTCAATGTCCTCGTCTGTAGGACAAAACAAAATGAGCCCTACTGTAGGGGCTGGTTTTTGGTAATAAAATATTCAAATAAATATTAACTGATAACATATTTACCCCATTTTTATTCTTTACTTCATCAGGAAACATATATGAGATTCCATTCCTAACTAACAGTCACTCTTTTATTGATTGATATTGGCTTGCTTGATTTTAAGAATTTGTTTCTTTGGTTGAGAGGGACAGGCTGTCATTATCATGAGTAACACAATAAATCTCGTTCCATTTTCTATATTTTTGATTCTAAATTGGAAAGGATGTGCTGATTATAAAATAAGGTACAGCAGTTTTAGTTATAAAAGTTAAATTTTGTTTGAAACATTAAAAATAGAGCTCCTTTTTAATAAGGCAGATCCTAGGGCTTTTGAGCAGTAAGACCCCGTGTGAACCACAGTTCTAGGTTGCCCCCTGGGTGTGTTTCCATACAGACCTGCCTTTGTGCACATTGCCAGGGAAACTGAGAAAGTACTGCCAATGAATGTGTTTTTCCTATTCTTGTGTCTGTCTATACTTATTCACAAGTGTGTGGGGTATGTGGCACATGTGTATGTGTATTTCTATACATGTTCACATGTGTGTTGGCACATGTGTATGTGTATGCAGGTGTGTGTGCACATTTGTACTTGTGCATGGGGGGACCAGAGGTCAAAATCAAGTGCCTTTCTCAATTAATTTCCAACTTTGGTTTCTTGAGTCTCTTGCTGAACCCAGAGTTCCCATCAAGAGACTAGCTAACTGGTAGTCCCCGGGACCCTCCTCTCTCCACCTCCCCCATGCTGGGATTACAGACACATGCTACCATGTCCAACTTTCATGCAGATGCTGAGGATCAGAACTCAGATGCTAGTGCTTGTTTGGCAAACACTTTCCTCACTGAGCTACCTCCGCTCCCTCTGATGAGGTTTTCTTGAGATTATAGCTGAAGCCCAAGAATGTCTTATTGAAATGCAGAATTTTTTTTGTTGAAATAGAATTTCACATTGGTTATAAGTGTAGATTTAAATGAACTTGCTCACTTCATTAACCCAACTGTTAGCGTGCTATTCTTCAGTCATTAACAAAAAGTCAGAGAAATAATGGTAAAATAACATTTCTCACTGAGGTTTGTACTGTACAGAGAATTGGTCATAGTGTGAAGGGTTATGATCTATAGGTAATCTCTTTAGAGAGTTTTCTGGTTATAATATTTAAGAACAGCCTTTATACAATAGAAACATGATAAGTGGGAAACATCATTTTGTTCCGCAGGTGGGCTTTTAAGTTGCTGTAATTATAATTGGTTTATAAGTATAGTAATTATATTACAGACAAATTTGGAGGTAGTCGTGAATTGCTTACTAAAAGTATCAGTGAAGAGTACATGCAGTAGACAGCTTCCAGTTAGTCTCCAAAAGTGGTTGAAACAGGTCAAATTAGAGCATAGAAGAAATTATATACATTCTTCACTTATTGGGGAGGAAGAGAGCAACGATAGTTACAGATCTATAGATGAAAGGAAGGGTGATTGAATTTATGCTGTCTGTTCTGAGGAGGTGGGCGAGGGATAGAAGGAGAAAAGTAAGAAGTAGTGTCCAACAGAGATACTGTACTAACTTTCTTTCAAAACCACTGGAGTAAGCCCAGAAAGGCAGGGACAAAGGGGACTTCCACTCTCTCTCTTACTCTCTCTCTCTCTATCTCTCCCTCTCTCGCTGTCTGTCTGCAAATGAATAAATAAATTAAAATAAATAAATAAATAAAAAATGGGCTGGAGAGATGGCTTAATGATTAAGGCACTTGCCTCCAATGCTTAAGGACCCAGGTTCAATTCCCCACTACCCATGTAGGCCAGATGCACAAAGTGGCCCATGCAGGCCCTGGTGCACTCATATTCCTATCGTTTTCTCTCTCTCTCTCTCTCTCTCTCTCTCTCTCTCTCTCTCTCTCTCTTTGTGCAAATGAATAAATAAAATAAAATAAATGAAAATAAATAAATAAAGAGGACTTCCAGTTAGGAAAACCTGTTGCTTTAACAGAGGAGAGACAGTGTCCTCTCTTGAAAGATCTGCAGGAGGACAGCCTCTTCAGTGCTGCTTCTAACAAGCACATCAGAGTCCATGGAGAGCCCTCACCTGGCCATGGGGGGGAAGTGTGATTACAGGGCTCTCAGGCTGCTGGAAGGGCTGGGAGTGGCCCCAGAAGATGATCCAAGCATCAGGGTTTGGGAATACCCACTCTTAGCTGCTTATCTGATTTCATCATTTGACAAATGTCTTCATCCACAAGGTTTCCCGTTCTCTGGGACAACAGTTCAGCACTGACCTACATGAACTGCTACAAGGTAGGCTTTACCCTCCTCTGGTGGCAGAGAGAACTGCAGCTTTGAGAAGTATGCATCTCAAGGGTCCCAGCTAGCAAGTGATAGAAATAAGACTTCTGTTAAACCCTTCTGCCTCTTCGGTGGTATGTGTGAGACAAATTAGCTTTCTGGAGGTGTTTTCAACAGCAAGAGAAAAACATCCATTGGAGAACAGAGAACAGTAAGCTTGGGAGTCTGTCATGGAGGACCTAAGTTCTAAGCCACAGGTTTACTATACCAGAGATGAATCCCCTCCTATGGAGCAGAGCCTCAAATCCAAGCAGAAAGTGGTTGGTTGTTTCAATAAATCATGACACAATCTCACCAGTGGGCACATCCTGCCTGGCAGCTCAGCTGTGAGACACACAGGGTCCATAGCTGGTGGAGACTATTGATAATTTTTCTCCCCCAGCAGCCTGCACAGCACCTCCCACGGTATGAAATCCAGACACAAGGAGGAGCCTTTAGCTCATTTCCAGGCTGATTTCTCTCCATCCCTTTAGCTCAGTTCCAGGCTGTGGCATCTTGAACAGCGTGGACGTATGATCTCATTTTGGTGGGCAATCAAGAGCCTTGGTAATAAATAGCCTTTATAGGTTTAGGGACTCCTGGTACCTACCTGAGCAGCAACTCATTGGGAAGTAACTCATCATTAGCACCAATATTTTAGATTAATACCCTATGGCTTCTGGGAGCAGCTGGACTGGTCCGTGTACAATACCTTTGTTCAAACTTTTTTCCACTTATAATTTTAATTAGCTTACAAAGAAGTAGGTTTTCCATATGGCTTTTTCAGATCTCCTGAATTTTGCTTAACCTATCCCCAACCCTCCTCTCTTCCATATCCAATTCCTTATCTCTGCTTAAGGCTCTTTCTCCACTAGTCCCCACTTGTACTTCCAATCGATGCCCTTGCCTCCTGGCCCCTGCAGCTTACCTGCAAGTCCTCTCTCTAGTCTTTCATCTGTTCGCCATTGTTTCTCATCAGTGTTTTGTGATCTTCATTGTGGAGTCTTTCATGACCCTAGTTAAGTTGGAGCCTTGTTGATAATGTCATATTTATGCCTCAGGGGTTGTTCTGACCATGCAATAGACTGAGCCCAAAATGGAAGGAGAAAGTGGGGTGGTAGATGGCATTCAGAAGCCTGTAGTAGCCACAGGAGTGATTACAGATGGGGCTGGGCAATGTCCACACAATTAGAGAGGAAGTTCTCAAAAGGTATTTGTGGGCTAGATGCTAGACATTACTGGACCAATGTGAGGGAGGGGAAAGGAGGATATCAGAAAAGAGGAAGGAGGAGAAATGGGAACCAGATTGTTATAGGAGGAAGGAGGGTTGGGTTGAGCTGTGTCTCAGGACACTGAGGACTGACCTAGAAGACAGGTGAGCATTCACTCTGTCCCTGAGGCTTATGTGTTTACATTTGTTTTAATACTGTTACAAATGTGCATGTTTTCATTCCTAAGTGAATATTTGTTTTCCCATATTATAATACTAACACTGAGAACTTTGTGCTCCTTAGTGAAATTTCTCCTGTAAACTGATGGCATGCCACATTATAATGTTATTATTATACTTTATTCTGAATTTATTTGACTTAATAAACCACACAGTCATTTAACTCCCTATTTGCTATACAACATGCTAAATTATGTATTCTATTAGATGAAATATTAAAATTGAGATTACACAGTAAAGTGCAAACTTTGGCCACATAATGTCAAAAAGATGTTGCCTTCTAGTAGTGTCCTGGTGTGTATCTTATACTCTGTTTTTCTCCAGATCCTGAATTGTTTTGACAGCTGTATGCACAAGTGAGTAATGCAGGGTTTCTGTTTGAATTACTGCTTCCAGACATTATTTCCTTCACTTGCACAATAAGTTCACTTCAGAATTAATCTCCTGTGCCCAACATGTTAATCTGTGGGTCTGGCTAACTCAGAAGTATTTTTTTTCCTGTAATAAAAGCAGATAGCATATTAGGCTACTAAACTGAATCAAAATCCTCCATTTTCTTTACACAGAATTTTAAAAAAACCTCTTTGAAGTCCTTTATCTGCTCATACCATATATTGTGACAGTCATGATGGAAAAAAAAAATCACTTCCCACACTAGGGAGCCCTGCAGGAGAGGGTCAGAAGAGCCCTTTAGGGGACCTTCAGCTTCACAAGTCCCCTGTGTCTAGCCTGCAAGAAGGGTGCTCAGGACTAAAGTTGGGGTGAAGAATGGAGCTGGAATGATGTTAGAGAGAGCTAAGTGATTAGCTTGATCCTGAGTGGGAAGTTTATTTAGGGTGTAAAGTAAATTAGGAGAGTTGAGTTAGTTTTTATTTAGCTTTGAGGGGTAGAGGAAGGCAACTCTTTTCAAGCCTCCTTCTCTACCCTCTAATCTCCTCAGAGCACACAGAAAGTAGAAGAGGTAATTGCTCTGGCACAAGCACACTTGCAGCCCACAGATCTTGGCCTTTCAGAAGGCAGATCTTGGAGAAGTCTTACTCAGAGCCCATGGGGACTCTGTATGAAATGGGATTTTATGACTCACGCAGAGATAAGACCTTTGTAAATGGTGGCGGCCAGCTCTCTTCCGAGCCTGCCTAGCTAGTGGCACTCAAATTCAGCATCTTAAAAACGCCATGTGTTCCAGCAAAATCTAGTCCAAATATAGTCTGAGACATGTAGACCTCTGGGAGAAATGATAAAAGCATCTAGTTGGCTTAAATTTTGTATGTAGGGCAAAGATTACAGGAGAATAAACATCTATGATCTATTTAAACTAGTTCAATGAATGTCCTGCCAGTTGTTTGCAGATGTGGATCCTCATGTAAATTTAATCTCGGTTCACTTCCAGGCTCCACAGTGCTTTTGGTCATCTATGGCCCGAATCTCCTTCTGGGTCTTATGTTGGCATTTTAGAGGAGTTATCTTGAGACAGGTCTCCCAAATCATGGGATCAGAAGCTGAGGGATGGTGTTACCTTTAGAGGCCTGTCCTCATGTTCTTCATTTTCCAGGCAGACCCCACCTCACAAAAGTTCCATAACCTCCCCAATTAGTTCACCAACTAAGAAGCAAGCTTGTCAAACATGAGCCAGTGGGGGAGGTTTCAGAGGCAATCCACAAGAGTGAGTCTCAAGTGCTCCATTTCTTTTATTTTATTCCTTCATTTAAAATGTATGTGTCGTGTAGGGATGATGAAGTATCTGAAACAGGCCAGTCTGTGGTGCTGCTGGGTGAGGAGCTTGTTTAAGGTCTTCACACACCAGACTCATTGGGCTAGATAATGAATAGCAGCTCAGTGCAGCACAGGGCACCTTCATTCGGCCTGGAGGTGGACACCAAGTGCACAGGAAAAGGAGAAAAAAATGCCAACAGTTAAGTGGAAGTTGACAAGTGGATCATCTGTCCCCAAGCACCCCACTGAAGTAGCCACTCAGGATTATTCACACTTAAGCAATGACCACGCTCTGAGCCCGGGCTCCTTATCACTTGTGGTCACTCATGTATGTTTGTGACCATGAGCATGTAGTAATTTTCTTCAGGTTATGCTAAACTATTAATGTATTCTCTCCATTGTCACCAGGAATAGAAGACATGTAATGTGGATATTAATTCTCCAAGCACTTTCTATAAAGGAGGTTTCTTATGTAGCCTGTCTTCAGTTTCTCATCGTCTTTTTTCTCAAATCTCACTGAGAATTCTTAATGTCCCAATCTCAATGTATTGTACATTTTAGTTTCTAGAGATCTCAGACTTTTAAAAAATATTAACCAATTCCCAACATTAGAAAAGAAAATTCTTGGAATATTGGGTGATGTTAAAGGGAAATCAGAAATCTCAAATAACAGGTCAGATAAGTACCATGTATATACATA
Source organism: Zapus hudsonius (assembly GCA_004024765.1). Taxonomy (NCBI): domain Eukaryota; kingdom Metazoa; phylum Chordata; class Mammalia; order Rodentia; family Dipodidae; genus Zapus; species Zapus hudsonius. The sequence goes on along the minus strand of PVHP010010067.1, from coordinate 3,271 downwards.
AATCAGGAAACAAATTGTCAAAAACTATATTTATTAAACAAACACGGAAGGCAATATTACTTACTGGTTCATAGGTTATCAACTTTTTAAATGATGACATTTTCACCCAGCCAAAATTTTCCTAAATGAAATCTGAGCTTGCAATGAACTTCAATTATAAAGATGAGCAGAAGAATTCTCTCACCAGATGCACATGATGTATCCACTTAAATGTTATGTTGCAAAATATATGCTTCTAGTTATTGAAGTATTTTTTCAGTTGTCCCTAGGTAAATGGACTTGCAGCTGACTAGGTTCATCTCCCAAAGATCTATTAGTCATGTCTAGTATGAGGTAAGGGAATTGACTCTGCTTTTCCCCCAACAAAACCCTCCCAATAAGAATGCATAATGCCTGATCATTTCCTACTCATCAGCTGGCTAGAAGCCAAATAAGCAAAAATAACACATCTAGAGCATCTTAGTTTAACATCCTCAATATTTTTATGAGCTCCAATTTCTTGCTTCTTTTGTAAACCGTTCTTTAAAACAGTGAGGAAAGGAAAAAGCATAGGCTTTGGTGTCAGCTAGACTACATTTCAGATTCCCTTCCAAAGCCTCTTTACATGTGACTACTGCCCTTATAAAATGGAGATAATATCTATCTTCCAGTGCTGTTGTGAGTATAAAATGCACAGCATATGTGAGCTCTCCTGCCCTGTGAATGGAGCACAGTGGGCACTCAATAAATGAGAGCACCCCCAGTCCACAGGGATGGATTTCTGAGACATTTACTGATGCTTCTGGGCGAGAGGCTTGCATGCAAATAGGCAATTAAGAAATAATGAACTGCTTGCAGAGTCACAGCCATTTGGCACTGACTCCAGCCAGACCTTTAGCCAAAAATTTTCACTGGCCACAAAAAGATAGGAATCAGTCATCCTAATGTTCTTTCATAGCTGACCAGGCTCAGAGAACTGTAGAATGAAAAAGTAGACAGCAGACAAGAGGCCAGAACAACAAATCAAGGAAGCCAGAGTATGCTTCAGGAGGGTGGCCAGAGGAATAGGCACCCGAGTTGCCAGTGTTTGAAGAGAGGGCTTCTAACTGCAACTTGGTCTTCCTAAGGAGCTTCCTACAATACAGTAAGAGTCCTGCCAGGAAAGCACTGCAGCAACATTAACCATGCACCTTCACCATCTCCACATCGAGCTCATTTATTTAAAACTGTAGAACTTTGGAGACTAGACTTGAGGAAAAGGAAGGGATGGACTTAATTTAAGGGGAAGAGACTTAACCACACACTGCTAGCTGGCCTGTTGGTAGGACAGAGCTGAAAACTCAAATGATAACAGAGCGAAAATCAAGGTTAGGGCAGTTGGGTAGTATGCCAAGAGCCGTCACGCAGTGGAAGCTGCCAAAAAGAACAGCTGAGGTCTTGTTCAACAGTAGCAATGTGCCAGATACCACAATCATTGTGACCCTTTATATGGTCCTCCCATAAACCTATGAGGTAGCTAATTTTCTCACGTTTCTAAGTGAGGAGACTGATCCTGAAGAGCTAAATGACTCCTATTTAAAGTCACCGTACTAGTAAGTAGAAGAGCTAGATTTGAAACACCACTGTTTGATCCTGGAGTGCAGTGAAATGAATGACTCTCAGATGAGTTCTGAATATGGTTGCCAGTCAGAATTCACAGCATTGCATGAGCTGGGCCACGAGGCACCACAGGGGAGCCCAGCACCTGGCCACTTTCTAAAGAGGATTGTTCCCATGACCTGCTGGGTGCCGGTTTGTTAAATAAGCATTTGGGTTTAGGCCCAGAGCTGAACTGCTTGAAGCAATACATGACTGCTTAGCAGGGTCCTCTTTCCTCTGAATGGTGTGGATCTTCTAGGAGAAAGGTTGAACAAATGGGTTGAAAGCATGCCCAATTATTATCTTGCCCTGGGCATTGAACAACTCCTCTTTGTGGGGTGGCCTTCTGTCTTGACTGGTCTTGGCCTGCATCAGGATGTCTGATGCCTGGTGGTGGCCATTGGACCAGAACCAGTAGTGTTCTAGAGGAGAAGCGCATGGACAGAAGGCTCCTGTAGGCTCCTGAGTTCCATGCCCAGAACCATTTGTTCAACAACACCCAGGAGCCAAGCTGCTGGTTCTCCAGTATCATTTACTAAACCATTTCCAAAGACAGAAAGTCCTACAGGACTCTGTGAACCACAAATAACTCAAGCAGCTACCGCTAGTGTGCCCGGGCATGAAGCATCCTCTCAGACAATGCTGAGAGATCAGTTAGTTACTATAATTACATTCCTTTACATTGCTTGACATTGGTTTGGGTAGATGGGCAGAAAACATTGTGTGGAATAAATCACATGGGTTTCACTTTGGCTGTAGCATCTGCTATGTCTTCTTTCTCCAAGAAATCTGTATAAATTCACCTGCCCCACTGTACAAATTAAGTAACCATTATGCTAGGTTAATGAGATAAATATTTTCTTGCTGCATCTTTGGTTTGGGAGAAAAATATAATTTGGGGAACTCAGATTGTACCCTAGACTTTACACACACACACACATATAAAAGACATGGATGGATATTTTAAAAGACAATCTTTGGTTTCTTGGTCTAGTGTCCTTTCCATTAGCCTTTAGTTAGCTTTTTATTAAAATACTGCTTCATGTTTTCCCCCATCATGTTATATAAAGAAAGCAAAAAAGCTTCAATTTGAAAAGGTCAACAAGCTTCCTCTCCAGGGGAAGTAACATCCAAACTACATGCCAGGTGAACTTCCCTTGTCACAGGGGTCATGACAGACAGCAGGTAGACTCCACACACGGGAGCAAGACTCATCTGAGCCAAAGACTGGGCGAAAGGAAACAACCGGGAAATGTTCCAAATCCAATGAAAACTGTTAAGCTTTCTACATGATAAGCAAGCCTTCATAATAGAATACCTGTCTGTGTTTTTTTCCTTCCCTTCCCAAGACTTATAACTCAAAAAGAGGAGGTAGTCACTTAATGACAAAGCTGCTGGTTCTCCAATATCATCTGCTAAACTCTTTCCAAAGACAAGAAGTCCCACAGGACTCTGGGAACCATGAATAACCCAAGCAGCTACTGCTAGTGTGCCCGGACATGAAGCATCCACTCTGAAAATGCTGAGAGCTCAATTAGTTATGATGTTTAATCTTAATGTCAGTCAAGACGGGGTGAAAAGCCAAGAGAACCTGTAGCTCAGTGAGTAGCCACATCAGTTGGCCTAAATATCGGGACATCATTTGCCCACAGAG
>PVHP010010066.1:0-49225 GCA_004024765.1 Zapus hudsonius | reverse complement strand
AATAGCAAACATGTAGAGAAAGGGGGGAGGGAATCAGGAAATAGTGAGGAATCATCCCATTCACAATAGTCTCAAAAAGCAAAAAAAGAAAAGAAATTCTAGGAATAAACCTACTAAAAGAAGTCAAAGTCCACTGCAATGAAAACTGTGAGATACTATAGAAACTAACTAAAGAAGATGCTAGAAGATGGAAAGTCTCTCATGGCCATGGCTCCTTAGAATCAGTATTGTAAAAATGGCTATATTACCAAAAGCAATATACAGCTTCAGTGCAATTCCCATCAAAATTCCAATAACCTTCACAAAAAGAAAAAAAATCCAAAAATTCATTTGGAAGCACAAAAAACAAACAAAAAAGTAGCCAAATCAATCCTAAGCAAAAAGATGAATACTAAAGGAATCATGATACCTGGTTTCACATTATACTGCAAAACCATGTAATAAAAACAGCACAGCACAGCAGAAGAGCAGATGTGCACAGCAGTCTTAGAACAGCCTTAGAACAGACAACCCAGAAATAAACCCCTTCAACACCAGCCTTCTGATTCTCAAGGCTGGGAAGATGCCTCAGTGGGGACAGTACTTGTCCCTGAGTTCAGATCCCTAGCACCCGTGTAAAAGCTGGAAGCCATAGCCATCTTCTGTAATCCCAACATGCCCACAGTGAGATGGGAGGCAGAGACAGGAGAATTTCCCAGAATCTTATAGGTCAGCAAGGCTAGCAAAATGCAGCTGTGAACAAAAACAAAAAACAGCCTCAAAAGAGGTGACAGTAAGGACTAACACTCACAAGTTGACCTCGGATCACATATGCTGTGGCATAGACATGCTTGCACTCACACATATACTCATGCAAAATAATTTTTTTTTAATTTAGTTGGAGAGCAACTGTCATGGTTTGATCCAGGTGTCACCCACAAATGAATATGTTCTAAATGCTTGATCCCCAGCTGATGGTAGTTTGGGTATTGGAACCTTGTTGGAGCTGTGTTGTCAGGGGGTGGGCTTATGGGGGTTATAAGCCAGCTTCCCCTTGCCAGTGTTTCGCACACCTTCCTGCCGTGGTTTGCAGTGCTGTGGTGGAGGTCATGTCCACCCTCTGCTCATGCCATCATTTTCCCTGCCAGGATGGAGTCTGTAAGCCAAAATAAGCCCATTCCTCCATGAGCTGCTTTAGTTCGGGTTCCTTCTGCACAGCAAGGAGAGAAGTTTGACTACAACAGCAGATGAGGAAGATACCTAATGTCTACTTCTGGCCTACTTTCATAAATACCTGAACACACATATGGATGAATACCTCACACATACACATATGGACACAAAAGATATGTTCCAGAAAAGACAGCCTCTTTGACAAATGGAACAGAGAAAACTGGATAGCCACATACAAAAGAATTAAACTAGATCCCTATCTCTCATCCTGAAAATCAAAATGAATTCAAGATCTTAATACAAGATCTAAAACTTTGAAACAACTATGGGAAAATACCTCAAGGTATAGCCACAATCAATGATTTCTTGAATGTGACTCCAATCATTCAGAAAATAGTAAGAGCAGGCAAATGAGATGACAAAAAATTAAAACAGCTGCTTCACAGCAAAGAAAACAATAATCAGAATGAAATACAATCTACAGAATGCAAGAAAATCTTTAGCAACGATTCATCTGACTAGATTATTGATATGTATCCATAATACATAAAGCACCCAAAACAAAAAAACAAAGAACCCAAGATCCAATCAATAAATGGCTAAATGAACTGGATAGTTCTCAAAAGAAATGGCACATATATACTAGAAAAAAATGTTCAGTATCCTAAGGCATCAAAGAAAAGCCTATCTAACTACATGGAGATTCCATCTCGATCACGACAATGGCTAGAAGTAAGAACACAAATGATAAATACTGATGAGGATTGGGAAAAGGAACGCTTCTAGACTGGAAAATTATCCCAGCTACTATGGAAATCAGTACAGAGGCTCCTCAAAAAATTAAAACTAGAATTACCACATGCTCTAGCTATAATATTCCTGGATACATACCCAAAGAAATCAAAGTATGAGGAGTGTGCTTTAAGTGAAATAAATAACAACAAATTTAATAGACATAATAAAATAATAATGATGTAATATGAGAAATATACTGAAACAATGATGTGTGAGGAAATAGTAACATAACCTAAGCACAGCTAAGGATGAAATGTGAAGTATAAGAACTGTTAAGAAGCTCATTAAATATAATAGGTATAGGTAATTAAGGTGTGAAAGTGTTTTAATTAAGATGTTTTAGTTAAGAATAGTAAGGCTAAGTGTAGAAACATTTTGAGTATAAAAGAATGGGTTTATGTCCCCAATTCCCCAATTTCTCTTCCCTGCCCCAATCAGCTGGGTATCCTCCTCTGTCGGCAAACTGACATCAACACATTATTCACTCATTCATTGTATCTAATGATGGATAATAAAGAAATATTTAAAAAAGAAAAATACATAAATAAAATAAAGAAGAATGGATTTAGTATTATTAGAGTGTGGTTAAATAAGTAGTTTGAGTCACAATTTTAAATGTGTGATAAGTTAATATTAAGAGCAAAGAAATATTTTGGAAGATTTCAGAAGCTTAAAAGTATTGTCAGACTATAGCTAGAGTGTTTTTACTGTATATTATATATCAATCTAACAGTGTAATAGTGTAATGCAATATTGTTAAGATGTAGAAATAATATATAAAATTAAGATGCATTTTAACTGTCAGTTTGAGTGTGTGGGAAATGCCTAAGGCTTTTGGCTGTGTAAGGTCTGGTCAGTACTGATAAGATACAAGGCAATGGCTGCAGGAGCTAAAGGAAGTATATAAACTGACATAAAAGCCACAATCTGAGATGCCTCGGGTGTGATGTCACCCAGTCCTTTCAGGGTTAAGAGTCTGAAGCATTCTCCCTGCTCCTTCCTGATTGGAGTGGTGACCATTGGATCCATGTCCACCCCAAGGAAAGTTGCCGGTTGAACCAAACGAACGGGCCAGGTTAGAAGTCTTGGGAATTGGGGGAATTTGCCTATGCCTTTATTAATAAATCAAGCTTTGTTGGCACTCCCAACTCCTGAGTAAATTGTCTGTTCGCGACACAAAGTCAGTATATCAGTAAAATGGATGGAACTGGAGCTTACCATGATGCACAAAATAAACCAGACTCAGAAAAACATCACATTTTCTTTCAAATGCAAGATCTAGAAGGAAGGAAAAAATGAAAAAATTATAGGAAAGAGACATGAAAGTAGAAGGGAAGTATTTGGGAAGAAGGGGCCTCATGGGGGGCCAAGAGAGGTTAAGAAAGAGGTGAATATCACCAAGTACATTTTATGTATGCATGAAAATGTCACAGTAAAACCATTCTGCTCTACAATGTAGACCAAAGATAAAAACATTTTAAAATTATTTTTATTAAGTCCGTTCCCAGGAAACTGCTAAAGGAGACACTCTACCAAAGTAAGAGAACCCACCAAGACAGGAACATGCTGAGTCTCAACTATGCTACACTCAAAATATCCAGACTGGCAGACTCAATATTTTTTTGACAATTCTTCCCCAGGTGATCCAGTTTCATTCAAGTTTCAGTTTTCAGTGGGATTTTGACTCTAAAATATATAAGGAAAGGTAAAGGAACTACAATAGTCAAAATAACTTTGAAAAAGTTGAAGAAAACTAAAGGACTCACTGAATTTCCCTAAAGTCATAATAATCAAGACCAAGTGGTATTAGTGTTCAGATTTAAAATTTAAAAAAAGCTGGGCGTGGTGGCACACGCCTTTAACTCCAGCACTCAGGAGTCAGAGGCAGGAGGATTGCCATGAGTTGTAGGCTACACTGAGACTACATAGTGAATTCCAGGTCAGCCTGGGCTAGAGCGAGATCCCACCTTGAAAAAAAAAGGTTCAATGAAATATAATAGAAAGTTCAGAAATAAAGCCACACATATGGCTGATATTTTTTAAAGTAGTAGTGTTAAAAGTAGTCCTTTTTAACAAACTATACTAGTTTCATTCATATGCAAAAGCACAAAATCTGCTAATTTTTGTAGTAGTAAAACCTATCTGAAGAAGTGAAGTACACTACTACAAAAATTAATTTGAGGGTGGGAGAGATGGTTCAGTGGTTAAGATGCTTGCTTGTTGGTAAAGCCAGACAGCCTGGGTTTAATTCCCCAGTACACATGTAAAGCCATATGAACAAAGTGGCTCATGCATCTGGAGTTTGTTTGCAGTGGTTAGAGGCCCTAGTTTGCCCATTCTCTCTGTTTGGCTCTCTTCTATCTCTGCTTACAAAAAAATAATTTTTTAAAATTAACTCGAAATAGAACATAGAGCCAAGTTTAACTCTAAACTAACAAATAGATATTTTTTCAGGCTTTGCAAGCAACTACCTGTAGCCACTGAGTCATCTCTCCAGCCCTGCAAACTAGAAATTTTAGGAGAAAATATGTGTGACCCTGTATAAAGCACAGAGTTCTTAGCATAGGGCTGGGGATGTAACTTAAAGGTAAAGCACATGCCTCCTATATGCAAGGCCCTGGGTTCAATTCTCAGTATTCAGAGGGGGAATAAAGTGATAAAGTGAACTTCATCAAAATTTAATATGTTAGCTCATTGAAAACTACTGTCAAAAGAATGAAAAGAGGGCTGAGAAAATGGCTCAGTTAGTAAAGTGCTGAGTTTGGATACTTAGCATATACCTAAAAGCCAAGCAGAATGGCATGGGTCTGTGATTCCAGCACTGACAAAGCTGAGACGGGGAATCTCTGAGTCTTGCTGGCTAGTCAGCCAAATTGGTGAACTCCAGGTTCAGTGCAAGAACCTTGTCTTAAAACATAAGACACCCATTGTCAACCTCTGGCCTCTATATGCATGTGTACATATAAGCACATGCATGCACACACACGTGTGCCCACATGCATATGAACATGCATACACAACATAAAAATCAAGCAGAAATAAAGAGAAAAATGAATAAAAATATACATATAGTAGAAATATGTACAAGACTTACATCCAAAATGTAGACAAAACTCTCAAATTAGTAAGAAATTCAATAACTCTAGTCATAAGCAAATGATTGAAAGACACTCAACAAGGAAGATATGCAGATGTTAAATAAAGATAGGAGGCAATGTTCAATATCACTGGCCACTAGGGAAAAGCTATTTGAATCTAATATGGTAACAATTTGAAGAATAAACTGCCACTGACCTGGATGGAGAACAACTACAAGCATATAATACATTGTTCATGAAAATGCAAAATAGGGCTGAAGAGATGGCTTAGTGATTAAGGCATTTGCCTGCAATGCAGAACGACCAGAGTTCGATTCCCCAGTGCCCATATAAAGCCAGATGCACAAGAGGGTGTATATGTCTAGAGTTCATTTGCAGTGGCTGGAGGCCCTGGTGCACCCATATTCTCTTTCTGTCTGCCTCTCTCCTCTCTCTCTCTCTCTCTCTTTTTCTCTCTCTCTCTCACAAATAAATAAAATATTTTTAAAAAAAGAAATGCAAAATAATACAACCACTCTGAACACCTGTATTCTAGTCTATCACTTGTATCTTAAAGGTGCCCTAAAGGTCTATGTGGTGATGGCATTTTTTCTAATTTGGTACTATCAGGGAGTGGTGGAACCTTTAGGAGGATGGGTGCAGGGGGAAGTCTTTAGGTCATTTCACCGTGTGCCTCTGAAAGAAATAGTGGTACACACCTTGACCATTCCTCTCTCCCTCTTTTCCTTACAACCCATGAGGTGAGGGGTTGTATTCCACCACACAATTTAGCCATATCACACCTCACACAAGGCTAAACCAACAGGACCAACCAATCATGGTCTTGAACCTCTGACACTATAAGCCAAAATAACCCTATTATGTTGTTCTTACAGTTTTTTTTTTTTTTTTTTTTTTTTTGCTCTAGAACAGTTATAGTGACAGAGCTAACTAACCAACCCTATGATTCAGGTAGGCTACTCCTAGGTGGTCAAGAGAAGTGAAACTTAGCTTGACATAAATGCTAACGCATAACTATGGTTGCTTTACTAATAATCAACTTTAAACTAGAAAAAACAAATGTCTATCGACTGGTGAACAGATCAATAAGCTGTGGCATATTCATGTACAAGAATACTATTCGGCAATAAAGACAAACGTCTGATATACATGTCAACATAGATGTGTCCTTAATGCATTATGCAGAAGAATCAAACTCAAAGCATATCATATTATATGATTCCATCTAAATGACAATCTAGAAAAACCAAAATTTCAGGGATAGAAATAGATGAGCCATTGCTAAGAGGAAGGGAAAGGACTAGAAGGTTCTGAGATGTGGCATTCTAATGCTAATTCTATTAATTAATTCTAATGAATTCTAATGGAGGCAGAGATCCCCCTCTCTGCGTCACTCAAAGCTCATGGAACTGGGCAACAACAAAATATGTAAGTGGATTAAAAAATAAATTGATAAAAGTACATAGATGCAGATAATTAGTACTTCTATACAAGAATGACTAAGGGTACCCCAAGTATGATGTGATGATAGATCTCAACTTGACAGTTTTGTAACAGGCCTGCAGAGTGGCCAGCCCAGACTGGAGGTACTGAAAATGTCTTGAAGAAACTGAAACAGAAAGAACCTCTAAGTACCTGAGCTTAAACAAAAGGAATTCAATCAACAAGTTGAAGAGTTTAGAAATGGGTAAGAATACAAGGAAACAAAGTAAACAGAAGAACAAGAGAACTTTTATCTCCAAGGGCAAAAAACCATAAAATACCATGATTCAGGACAGAGAGCACTGACTTAGTCATAATACAAAGACTGAACACTGATTCAGGCAAAGTCATGACACACCTCTAGAAGAAAAAGACAACCCACAGGAAGCAGAAGGATATTTGAGAAAAGGGATAGTAGATAGTGTTGGAAGGGCTCAATCTTCATCTTTCAGACTGGAAATTACTATGGAAAAGGGAAGAATCAAGATTTAGCAACATAAGTATGCCAGGAGTACAGAGAGGAAAAAGAATTAATTCAAAGATTTAAAAGTGATGGCCAGTCTACGGCCATACCACCCTGAACGCACCCGATCTCGTCTAAAAGTGATGGCCTCAGATAGTTTGCCCTAGAACGGTTCAGATTCTGAAGTTTCAAGCTTCAAGTTTCCTTTCTGTAAACCATTTACCCTTCCTTAATTTCCCTGGTGTGATGGTTGACCTTCACTGGCAACTGGACTAGATTAAGAATCACCAGAAATTTGATGAGACACACCTAGAGGTATGTCTGTATAGGTGTTTCGAGAGGATTAACTGAATAGAAAAGACTGCCATAACATGAATAGCACTGTCACATGGGTTGGTGGTACAGATGCAATAAACAAGGGGAAGGAGAAAGCAGAGTACCTAACACCTCACCCCCTTCTCTGCTTTGTGGCCTACCATGATGAGAATTATTCTGTTCTGTCTCACCCTCCCTGCCATGATGGACCAAATCCTCTGAAATCGTAAGCTAAAATAAAAGCTTTCCTCTATTGATGTGTGTGCAGTAAGAATTTTTTTGTCATAGTGAGAAAAGTAACTAATGCAGTTGGCAATCTCAAGCCACAATGATATTAATCACAGGCTTTTAAGAGGCTGGGCATGGTGGCTCATTGTTGATAATTTAAATGCTCAAGAGGCTGAGATGTGGACTGTGAGTTCTAGATCTACCTATGCTACATAAGACAGGCCTGCATAAAAGAAAAGAGGGAGGTAGGGGCTAGGAGATTGGTCAGTGGTTAAAGACACTTGCTTTCAAAGTCGGCTGGCCCAGGTTCAATTCCCCAGCATACATGTAAAGACAGTCACAAAAAGTGGTGTATGCATCTGGTATGCCTTTTCAAGAGACCCTGGTGTGCCCAAACACACATGCACACACACACACACACACACATATTTAAAAATAGGGAGGCAGGGAAGGAATAAGATAATGATATACTTGAATGATTTAAAATCATGTTAAAGGTTAATGTGCTCAGACTTTAAAAATATCTCTCTCTCTCTCTCTTTCTCTCTCTCTCTCTCTCTCTCTCTCTCTCTCTCTCTCTCTCTCTCTCTCTCTCTCTCTGTGTGTGTGTGTGTGTGTGTGTGTGTGTGTTAGCACAGAAGGGGTAAGAATTACCTGACCCAAAAACCTTGCTCCTTTTACCACACTCATTTTTGTTGCCAGTTGGAATAATGGAACTGAGAAACATCTTAATCAGGTTTCTCGAAGTTCTGCAGGTCATGACAGTCTTTCAAGATACAATAGGGATAATTAAAGGATGGGTAAGTCCACTGAAAGCCAGGTGAGCGATTACTTCCTGGGGTAGAGGTAAGAAAATGACCCTTTAATATGTTAAAAGGTATCATGACTACTCAAAGTGGGGAGGTGGAAAGGCGGTGTGGAGTGAGCCAGTTCTCAAAACTTTTCTGATTACAGAACCCTGTTGTAGAGAAACATTTTCTAAGTCCTAGTACTTCTGAAGTGCATACATACCTGGGGATGCTCTGATTAAGGTATTCTTGCAGAAGAAATATCTGTATCTTTAAATGGGAAGGATAAGGAACCCCCAAACACACTACTCCCAGAGCTGAAGCACAGAGCCAGTGAAGTATCAGAACCAGGAGCCTCCCTGCCCTTTTTGCTTGGACTGAAAGGATATTTGAGAAACAAACATTCCTACTTGGTCTTGATTTACTTTCTCAAATTAAAATATACTGCAAACTTTTCTACAAAGTTTCACCACAACTAGAATCATACTCATTTTTAAAATTAAATACCTTATTAAAGCTTTTTTCCAAGCCATCAGAACAAAATTTGCTTTAACTGTCAAGAGTATACTGTATAATGTTGCTTTTATAGTGAAAATATGCTTAATATGGCAGACTTTAATTAAAATTTGTTGTCTTGGGGTTGGGGATATGGTTCAGTTGATAAAGTGCTTGCAAACGAACCTGATCCCTAGTAGCTATGTAAAAATGTGGGGTGTGGTGGTAGCCACCTGCATTCCCACTGCTGAGGAGGATCCCTTTCTCCTGGGGCTTGTGGTCCAGCCAGGCTACTTGAATTGATGAGCTCCCAGCACATATCTCAAAGAAAGGCAAATGGTGCCAGGCGTGGTGGCACACACCTTTAATCCCAGCACTTGGGAGGCAGAGGTAGGAGGGTTGCTGTGAATTCTAGGCCAGCCTGGAACTACAGTGAGTTCCAGGTCAGCCTGGGTCAGAGTGAGACCCTACCTAGAGAAAAAAAAGTTTAACGGTGTTCCTAAGGATGATACTTGAGGCTGTCCTCCACACCCACCATACACATGTTAACATGCCCACACACAGGCATTCGATAAATCTGTCTTGAAATTGTTTTTCAATACTTGATACTTTCAGAATTGTCACAAAAATGTTCTATCGCTGTAAATAGGTTTGAGAAAACTTCTGAGCCCAGCCAGCAGGAATAAAACCCTTTTAAACATACACAGATTTTGATATTTTTTTTGCCTCTGTAATTTGATCTTAATGAGCATGCTAATCATATGTGTTACAGTCAACTTCTCTGTGGTCATTTCTTCACCCTTTCCTTTCTCTGCTCCCTAGAGCCTTGGTGAAAGTCAGCATTCAATAACAGGAGCGTCAATTACATTAACCCTTTCCAGCTATGGGTCTGCAAAGGCTGACTAGCATGCCAACAGATACTCCACATTTAAAATTCTCAGTCATGCTTCATGGTATACACCTGTAATCCCAGCACTTGGGAGACAGAGGGAGAAAGACCAGATTTGAAGTCAGCCAGGACAGCATAGCAAGTTTCAGGCCAACCTGGGTTACACAGTCTCAAACGACAGAAATAAATCTTGCATTCTCAAAAGCCAGTGAGTTATGAGAAACCTGCCTATCCCTCTGGAGAAAAAATGTGGGAAGGTCCGGGAGAAAATGCATGCAGTCCTTGGAGTCTCAACTTACACACACACTGCTCCAAATCTCATACACTGACCACTAGTTAGGAGTGTGTTAGGTTCAAACCAACCTATTCACACACTTCTAAGAGAATCAGGGGAACATTAAGTTAAGCAACAAAAGTGACATGTCTAAAGTGTATTCAACACATCACCTAAATATAGTAGTGAAGCAGAGGGAAGGCAGGGTGACAGGAGTACACTCACTTAGAACTACTTTGGGCTTTACAATATGTGGCTGAAAATGGGCTAGTTACTTAACCTTTCTGAGCCTCTGTTTTCTCATCTGTAAAATGGGCTGGCACAGACACCCACCTCAGAGCTGTGGGAGTGGAATGAGAAATGTATATAAAGCATTTAGCCTGGCCCTCCCAAACAGTAAACCCACAATAATGACTGGCCAGCACTAGACCCTATGCTCTCTCATATTTGGTGCCTGTTATGGTTTCGATCTGAAATGTCCCCCAGAGACTCTTGTATCAGAACACCTGGTCTCCAGCTGATGGTTCATCATGATGGGAAAGCACAGCAGGAGCAGGAAACTAGTCACATCATCACACCTGCGGGGGGGGGGGGACAGAGCGATGGATGGTGCTTGCTCTGCTAACAGCCCATGGGATGGTACCACCCAGAGTTGGGGTGGATCCTCCCACCTCAAAATAACCTAATCTAGAGTATCCCTCACAGACATGACAGGCATTTGTTTTCATGGTGATTATAAATCCCAAAAAGTTGACAACCAGAGATTAACCACAATTAATATGGTAACTTCTGAGATGTCATCATATAAACCCATGAAATAGGTGTTATTCTTGTTCCATTTCTGCTGGAACAGAAAGGACAAAAGAATTTGGTCCAAATACCACAGCTGGTGACAGGACTGAGATTCAAACCCACACAGGCTGGTGAGAGCCTATACTCTTACCAGTACATAATGGTGATCAATCCTCTGGGTTCTAATAGCCCATTAGCAAAGGAAAGAGGGATGTACTCTGCAGTAGGCAAAAGGCCTATTAAAGCAGGATCATTCAGTGGAGGATGGGGAAGGGCAACAGACTAAATTAAAATATACTTTATGTTACAATACAAAGAATGTTATATACCCGAAATACAATATTTAAATTTGAACTCTTCTGCTATTATTAATAATACTACAAAAGAAAAAGTCTTGCATGTGGCATTAATGTACTTTCAGAGTACTAAATAAAGGATGTCATCTTAAAAAAAGGGGGGGGGCTTTTAGCATCTGTTGTCAAGCACTGTCCCAAGAGGGTCATTCCAATTTATCCAGCAAATCAATAAAACATGTTTGAGTCAAAACCACAGAGGTGATTAATAGTCTGTTAACTTTTACCACAGGTATGGTATAAAGAGGTGCCTCTGTGCTTAACAAAATTGAACATTTTTACACATTACTTGTTTCCATTCCTCTAAATCTATTTATTACAGAGATTCACTTGGCATACTGAAAGACCTCTTTATATCAGAAGTTGTATAAATAATGAAATGCATCTTCACTTCTACTATTGCTTACAAAAAAACACCCTAAAATTAAACAGGCAAGCACAAAAAGAAAGCAGAGGCACTCCTCTTAACTCTTTATTCGACCCTAATATACTTTACTCAACATTACAGCTCCTTAGGAGAGTCAGATAGTAGGGGAAAAAAATGAAAGTTTTAGGGGAAAGGTAAAGAAAAAATGGATATCAATAAGATAGCTAAACACAAGCAGAAGTGAGAATTATTCAGGAGACAGAAAAGGGAAATTGAAAAGTGGAGATGGAAGAGGTTCTCTTAACGGCCAATCTCTTGGGGATCACTGCTTGTAGGAATATTAATTAACTACTTAAATCATTCATTATTCCAACCTCAGATGCTTCCTATCTGAAGCTGTTCTTGGGTCAGGCTGAGAGGGGGGCAGTGCTGGTAGCGAAGGAAGAACAGGGGGGCTTCTGCGGTGGCTGAAGCTCTGGCGTAAGGAGGTTAAGATCAACATGTGACTAACCTAGGAACTGTGAAAGTTATAAGCAAAGTATTAGTAAATACTATAGACGTTTGACTTTACACACAGAAGATAATGGCAAAACTAAGTAGCAAACACTTTTGGCTGCTCTCCCCAGCCATCCAAGCTCCTTCCATTTGTGCCTTACTGGTAAAGTCCCACTTTGATTCCTGTATGCTCCACCCCATTCCTGACTCAGAGGGAAAACATGATTAATCTAAGGCAATTACTGTGTCCTTTGTATTCGCCTTGTTAGATACTGTCTAGGGATGAGTCTGCAGCCCTCTCTACTTCCCTTTAAAGGAAAACCAGCAGAGATGGTTAGTTCAGTAAGAGTGGGTCAGAAAGGCTGCAGCCATCTAGGAATTAGGAAGAAAAGATGAGAAAGCAGAGCACAGTGGCTCAGGACAGTAATCTCAGAACTCGGGAGGCAGGGATGAAAATTGCTGAGTCTGAGGCCAGCATGGGCTACATACTGAGATCCAGTCTGGACTACAGAATGTGATCATATCTCAAAAAAAGAAAAAAAAAAAAAAAACAGAGAAACAAGAAGAACTTCTGTTAATTCCCTACCTCCAGGACTTAATAGGAGATAACAAATTTTCCCTGGTGTTTTCAATATTTAAAGGTTATTTTTATTTTTTATGGCTGCAACATCGTAATTGGCAGAATCCTAGAAGATTTTGATCATTGGTGTATTATCACAATGCTACAAAAAACATAAAGTGAACTCTAGTACCCTCATTCCTACTTAAACATACTGAAGCCATCATCTTTTGTGAATTTTCCCATCTTCTTCCTGTTTTCCTTCCTTGACACTACTTGAATGTATCCATAAATAAAGCACTTCTATTTAACAATTCTTAGCACATCTAGGAACCTTAAAAACTTACAATAAATATCATTTTTAAGTTTCTCAACTAGTTAAGTACTTAAATATTTATTTGGTTGTGGGTTGACATGATGAATACTTAAAAAAAGTACTCACTGTTTTAGCTAAATGAACAAGCAAATCCCAATAGTTTATCAAACATATGTTTGTTAAGATCTATTACATGATTGCTATATTATGAAATTAGCAAGGAGTCTAACAAGAGAAGGAAAATTGACATTCTCCCCATTAAGTATATTAATACATAATGAAATGCCAGTTTATTTTTTGAAAATACTAAATTTGATAAAAAGTATAAGTGAAAATTTGAAATATGATGCTTTGTTCTATTTCAAATAAATAAGAAAATAAAAAGCACCAAGAGAACAGAAATTATGTTTTTTTTAAAAAAAGCAAACTGTAGCTCATTAAGAGTGCTGCTAAAATTTTTGTTGAAATTCTTCTGCTAAACAATTTTTACTTTAGGGAAAAAGACTATATTAAATTTAAAAGCACCAGAATTGCTAACGTAGTTTACCCATATCCACTGATAGAATAAAAGAGAATACTTATTAATTTGTTCAAATATTTCATGAGTAACTACTACATGCCAGGGCCAACTAAGCACAGAAAATAACGCAATACACAAAGCACGACAAGGTCCCATCTTCATCCACCCAGTCTAGAACAGAGGTAGCATACATGCTCTGTAAAGGGACACAGAGTAAATACTGATGCTTACATGCCATGAGGTCTCCAACAGAACCACTGTGCTCTGCCCTGAAACAGGAGAACAGCTACGAACAGGAAGTAGTATGGCTGTGTCCATTTATGGACAATGCTAATCAAATTTCATATAATTTTCATGAAACAATATTTTTCTTTTGATTTGTTTCAACCATTTAAAAATACATCATTCTTAGCTTGCAAGCCATATAAAAACAGGTTAGCAGGTCAGATTTTATCCATTGGTATAGTAGGTAGACTCCTGGTTTAGACGGCCATAGTGACTATAATTACATGCTTATTGTTAAATGCTCAAAGGGAAAACACTAAAGGCTGTGGGGACCTCAATAAGGAGACATGGCCTAGTTTGAAGGATCAGAGAAGTCTTCCAAGGAAGAAAATTTTAGGCTGCACATTAAGGTAACTAGACAAAGACCCGAGAGAAAAGCATGCAGACTTCTAAACAAGTTAGCAGCCTGTTAAAAAGCCCTAAAAGAGGAAGGCATAGGATTGACTGTGGGCCTTTGAGGCTGAATCACAAAGAATGAGGAGAAGCATGGAAAGATGGCACTGTGCAGAGGGGACCAGCCCAACCTGGTCTTGTTGGCTCTGTTAAGGGATGATGGGCTCTATCTCCAAAGCAACCCGAACCACTAAAAATGATCTGAGGTAGAGAAAGCAGTCCATCAGCTTTTCAAAGACCATTAAGGCTGCATTATTGAGACAGATTAGAAGAAAGCATGAAGGGATACAAAGAGCTCTGGAACCAGGGTGTTGGCTGGAGGTGGCAGATCCTGGGCTGCTGACATTGAAAAGGCAAGAGTGACGATGACCAGCTTAGAAGAGAAGAAGGCAGGCTCCCTCCATGATGTGGGCTGCCCATTTCCACAACCAAAACATTGCTATCATTCAGTGAACCAGCCATACTGAAGATCATGGGAGCATGGGGGTGGAAATGGGGTGCAAATTTTGAGTTCAATTTCAGTTTTCGGTATGCTTAGCTGAATATCTACACAATGTTCTAGTGTCAATCAGTTGCTTATATAGAGACTGGGAGAGGGTTGCTTCAATTCAGTGATTCTGTTTGGGAATTGTCATCAGACTGTAATTAAAACCACTGGAGATGAAATCAGCTACACAAAGTAAGAACAATGGCTTGCTCAGAGAATCACAGTGGAACTTCTGATGCCCAGGCAGCTCCACTTGACCAACTACTCCAGAACCTCTGAGTGAGACCCAGGCATCCGTGTTTTTTAAAGCACCAAGAATTTAAGACTAACTATAGGGCTGGGAAGATGGTTCAGCAATTAAAACTTGCAAAACTTGATGGCCCAGGTATAATTCCCAAGCCACCATATAAGCCTAACACACACACACACACACACACACACACACACACACACAGAGTGATACAAGCATCTGGTGTTCATTTATAGCAGCAAGAGGCCCATATACACATATGCAAAAGAAAAACATCTTAAAAAGAATTATCCACTGGGAATATAAAACTAAGAAGTTCTCTAGTCCCAGCTGCCTCAGGTCTTTGACCTGACTGCTTCATATATTCTAATTTGCAGTTTGGATCAAAATAAAGCAAGACAGTAATCATGGTTTATCTCTAGGATCTCTTGAAGTCTCCAGAATGCAATCTAAACCTACAAATTGAAATATTTTATTTTTCTTGGTAATTTGGGGGAGAATCACACAGAAAAACAGCTATCCACCAGTGACAAGATATATTTTTATAAGCATTCTAACTGGACAAAATTTGCTGAATTATACAATGGTACCCTACCTTCAGCAGGTAATTGCAGGTGGTTCAAATGGTATCATAACATTTAACTTGTTAAGTCTTTGGTTCAAAGCTGATCTGTCTAAATATTTTTTAAGTGAGCAGCAATTTAAGACTTAACAACTATGCATGTGGTCACAGAAAAAGCAGTACATAGCTGAAGATACACATTCCCTGAGCGAAAGTTCTAATCACTCTGTGACTTCCGCCAAGTTTCTTAATCTGAGCCTCAATTTCAACTTTAAAACTGAAGTATAATCAATGTGAATTACTAGAAATTAAAAGATGAAAATTTCTCTGAGAGTAGCTATATAATAGTATTACCATTGGTACATTATTTTAATTATTTCTCAGCCAATTCAATATTATTTATTTTCTTGTTTGTTTGTTTTTGAGACAATATCTCACCTCCTTTGTAGCCCTGGCTGCCCTTGAACTCCCTATGTAGACCAGGCTGGCCTCAAATTTACAATGGTCTTCTAAGCTCTGTTTCCTGTGTGCTGGGATTACAGGCCTATGCCACCATACACAGCTTGACATGCATATTTTGAGAGTAGATTCTTCAAATTTCCTTTTTACCATCTGACTTCACATCTACACAGCAGGTATAATTCTGTTACATATTCAAATGATCACAAGTATTTGTGAACAATTTCTGATTGTTTTTCATTACACTCAAAATATAACAGCTAAGAAAGGCAAATATAGAGCCCTCAGTTTGAAGACCTTTGGACATGATAGTGTCTAAAGTCTTCAGAAAAATGAGGAGCAGTTTATTCAACTGGAGATAATCTTGCTGACAATTTCTAAGGTTAGAACCAAAGGACAGGGAACTTCAGAGCACTTGCAAAATATCCTGGTCTGAAAAAAAAAATATCCTGGCCTGTAAAGCGCTGCTGTGAAAAATAATGATGTAGCCATTAAGCACAAAGACTTTCAGCAATTTGCTAAGTAATCTTTCAAAGCCCTCCTTCATTTAAACAGATTTGTCAATGGGAAAGAACATTTAATAAATCTGAAGACTTACAAGGGAACTTTGAAGTTTAACATTATAAGAATAGAAATTATGTCAGGTTATAGAAGAAGAAACAAAATATGAAGGGATGGGAATAACTTTTAAGAGTTATGGAGAGGATTAGTGCTGTAAAAAAAACCTCAAGATTGTTACTTTTATGCCCTCTTTAAAAAAGACTTTTAGGTAAAAGCTCTCATGTATTGGCTTGCTTTGAGTAACTGCCTACACTGTAAAATGGTCATTAAAGGGAGGAGTTACAAAAGAACAAAACCCCAAGACGACAGGCATGGTGACTCAAACCTTTAATCCCAGCATTTGGGAGGCAGAAGAAAGAGGATCTCTTTGACTTCGAGGCCACCGTGAGACTACATAGTGAATTCCAGGTCAGTCTGGACTAGACTGAGACCCTATATCAAAAAAAACAAGGGGCTGGAGAGACAGCTTAGCGGTTAAGGTGTCTGCCTGCAAAGCAGGACAGAGTTTGATTCCTCAGTACCCAAGGAAAGTCACAAGGTGGCACATGTGTCTGGAGTTCATTTTCTGTGGCTGGAGACCCTAATGTGCCCACTCTGTCTCTCTCTCTCTCTGCCTGCCTCTTTCTCTCTCTCTCACTCTCTCAAATAATTAATTTTTTCAATATTAAGGACTGATGCAGTATGCCCACCGAGGAGGACCTCCAGTAGGTTGGGGACAGAGAGGAGGGAAATGGGAGTACCATCATCAATGCTCATACAATGTATCTAATTAAGGATAATAAAGATATATATATTATATATATATTTTTTAAACCACCAAGAATTCTGTAATAGTCCAGACTCACTAGACTCAGGATTCTTACACATAGTGAGGGGCTGGGAGATGCTTCAGTGGGTTAGAACAGTTGCTACACAAGCATGATGACCTGAGCGGATCCCAGCACCCACATAAAAACACAGGAGAGGTCCTGAATGCCTGTAACCCTGGTGCTAAAGAAAGCAGACACAGGAAAATTGATGGGGATCACTGCCAGCCAGTCTAACAATAAATAATAAATAACAGAACAATGAAACATTGAGCTCCAAGATCCATCTCAAGAAAATAAGGTAGAAGACTGATACAGAACACCCAGTGAGGATCTCTTCTGGCGCGCGCACACACACACACACACACACACACACACACACACACACACAATATTTCCTTAGATGTATATATCTAATACAGCACAAACTATTTTGCCAACAATTTGCCCTTTTAGCAATGAAATCTCAGCATAGAATGTGACACTTATAAATTTTAAATCCTAAAACAAGGTAATTATTTCGATGAGAAATAATGATACCCAGACACTGCCAAGAAAAGAAAAAAATAATACCAGGATAGATTATAAAAGATCAAAGTTTGGAAGCCCATAAAATCTTTTATGAGCCACCTATAAAATGGTGAGAAACTAGAAGGGAAAATAAATGATACTTCAACAATGACCCCCTAGTACAACAAAGAAAATGTACTTTTACATACATTGACAAAGTCTACCACGGCTTCAAAGTTGCTAATGAGAAAAGCTAAACTGGGCTGCAGATTACCTCAAAGCACATAGTTTTGATGTGCTATGCAGGTTATCATTAGTTTGCAGCTCTTTAAAGGTGTTATTGCCACTATGCCAACTAAAATATACACTGAGCAGGCATCAGGAGCAAGGGGGGAATCTGCTCTGTGGTACAACTGGTACCATTGATAGACTAGGAATGGATGCAGCAATGCAGGAAAACTAACTTCCACAGTTCAGAAGAGGACACCTTGGTGGAATTAGTCTACCAGACCATGGATTCATACTCAGTGTCACCAGCTAGCCTGATGTTCAGGTTTGTGAGCATACATTCCATTCAGTAACTACTGGGTGAGGTACTGCTGTAAAAAAAAAAAAAAAAGATAGGAAAGCAAAAGCAGTGTTTATAATCGAGAAACTTACAATCCAATAGACAGGATAAATCAAACATTCTGCATGAAAACCATCTGAGAGCCCAAGGAGAGGCTCAGTAATGTGGAGGTTTACATCTAGAGATTTCAAGTTGCACTTCTATTTTGTCTCAGCACAATAGTATACTAAATTTCTAATGCCTCTGCAAGGAGTGTTTTAAAAGCCAAGAGATTAGGAACACTTCACTTAAGAAGAATGAGGATAAAAAAATCTCAAATAAGAAAAATAAAAACAATGGCCAGCTGTGTGCCATAAAACCTGCCTCCTCAATGCACCACTGAACACAAGTCTCTAAAGCTAAACTCAAAGGCAGGTGACAACTGCTGATTGGTCACAGGTGGGGGGGAGCATACCCCCCCGCATGACATGCATCTTATGTGCTTGTGTGTAGAACACAGCATGAAGGAATTGGTGGTTGTGAGGGGGAGAAGAAAAAACTAATATATATATATATATATATATATATATATATATATATATACACATATATATATACATATATATATAGTGTGTGTGTGTGTGTGTGTAACAGCATTCTGAAAACTATGACATGGAGCTAGACAAATGTATGACCTACTACCTAGTTAGCAGAGTTCTGGCACAGAATCACCCCTACCAAATTCAGTCTTCCATGCACTGAGCAAGCGGGCCAGAAACTATCAATACTTTCCCGTCTTAAAGGCATTTCACCAGCAAACGGGAATGCAAAGTAACCCAATTCTAAAAAGAATGGCAAAGTGAATGGCACCTTTTAGGTGAACAATATATGTAAATATTAGATAAACAGTACCCAAAATTGGATGCATCTCTTCCCCCACCCCAAAAACCTTAACTGCTTGAAAGGGATGTGTATTTCATATTTTAATATGAAAACCCTGATCTAGCCTTCCTTAACACCAACCACATCTTTGTTATTGTAACTGAATAGGAAGGTTTAGCTAAGGAAAACAATCAGCCTACGAAGTGGACCAATAGGATGGATGCCTAATAAAAGCATAAATGCCCTGCACTCATCTGCAATGTTAGTCATTTTCTCTGTGACAGATCTCAGATTTTTCAGAACAAGTATGCAGGTTATTTAAAACTGAGTTATATATAGTCGTTTCGCGGCAGCAAAACACTTCTGGCAGTATCACAGATGCCACATCTCCGGAGGAATTATTCCCCCCAAACTAGCATTTTTCTTCACCAAGAAGCAGCCTTTTTCTTGCAGCGAGAGCCCACTTCTCTTCCCCCTCCCGCCCCCAAACAAACAAATCACAGACCGCTGATACATTCTACGCTAATGAAACTGTAGAGGAACATCCCAGGCGTTGTCAGAGCCGATTTTTCATACAGCACCACCAGACAGTTTGATGCAGTATTCCTGATTGCTTTTTGATCGTATTTGTAAATACACTCACTAATCCACTAAATTAGGTAATTTACAAACAGGTCCTCTCAGTTATTAGTGGCCAGCAGTCAAGTTCCATTACGTTTGATCCCTAGACAGTTGTCCAAACATTGCCTCCCAGGTTAAGGGCTCCGATCGGAAAGCGAGAAGGAGGTTAGCGAAATTCGGATGGGGGCAGGGTGGCAGCTGGGAGAAATCTCTGCATCTCAGCCCTCAGCGACAACATCCAGCCAGTGCCCACAGAAAAACTAAATTCGGCACCTCTTCCTCGGGTTACACTCGCCACAAAGAGCGAGTTTCCGTGAGGCTCCCGTCACCCACCAGGTGCCCAGTCCCCGCGCTCCCGCAGGGGCCTCGCTGTGCCAAGAGGCCGCGGTGCCCGGGGTCAAGGCACGACGCGGGGGATGGGATGGGATGGGATGGGAAGCGAGCGAGTGGGTTCCGGGAAATGGGCCGTGGAAAAGCTCGGGGAGCCGCGGGGAGCACCTGATCCCGGCCCGGGGAGGGGGACGGCGGGCCAGAGAGAAAGGACGGCACAGACTCTGGTGGGCGCGCGGTGGAGCGCTGGGGCGCACGGTCTGGGGACGCGGAGAAGGGTCCGTGGGTGGCGAGGGGGCCCTGCACGGCGGCGGGGAGAACAGCCAGGCTCGGAGGGGGTGACCCCGGGGCGGAGGGGCGCCCGCGGGGCTTCTACCTGCCGGCGCCCAGGTGCGCCCCGGGGCCGGAGCGCCGGGCGGGCGGCGGGGAGCCCTCACCTGCGCGGCGGAGGCGGAGCTGCAGCAGCCCATGGCGGGGCCGGACGAGCCCGGAGGCGGCGCCGGGCGCGCAGCTACGCCCCGGAGCCCCTCGGCATGCGAGCGAGCGGGCGAGCGCCCGGGGAGGGCGCGGCCTGGCCCCGCACGGCTCGGGGGCGGCGGCGGCGGGTCCTCAGGAGGCGGCGCGGCTCGGGGCAGGCGCCGGCCACATCCCCCGGCGGCGGCGGCGGCGGCGGCGGCGGCTGCGCGGCTCGGGCTCCGCTCCTGCGGCCGCTGCGGCTGCAGCTGCTCCCCAGCGGAAAGGGGCGGGCGGCGGCGGCGGCACCTCCCCTGCCCCCGCCCCCTCCGCCCGCGCCCCGGCCCGCTCCCGCTCCCGCTCCCGGGCTGCCGCCGCCGCCGCCGCCCGCCTCCTCGTCCTCCGCGCCGCGCGCGGCTCCCAGCAGACTCCCCGCCCCCCGCGCCGCGCCGCGCGGACGCCAGGGCGGCGGCGGCCAGAACGAGGCCGGGCCCTTGGGCGCGCGTCGGAGCCTGCGCGGCGCCGGGCCCATTTGACGGTGGCACCGGAGCCCGGCGCTGCCGCGGGGCCGGAGGGCGTCTGGGGCTGAGGCTCCGCACCCGGCACTCGGCACCCGGCTCGCTGCCGGGCCCACGGGGCGCGCACCGGGCGTCCTGTCCTCGCTCTCCCCGCGCGGTCGGCCGCATTCTCTATGCAGAACCCGTGCTTAGTAAACCTTCCCGGGAGAAGAAGCCAGCGACGGAAGACGGGGAGACCATCATCTTGCTATGCCCCCATTTTGCTGATGTGGAAACGATGCCTCGAGGGAGTCCAGAAACGAGATGCCCCCAAGTTGACGTTGTGGTTAACGAGCCGAAAATGAGGAAAAAGTCCGCCAGGCTCTCATGGCAAAGCTGTTAAAGCTAAAGTTTCTTAGACGGGACCGTGCACAAAAGGGTGTGGGCATCAACTCGTGTTTTAAATGTCTCCAGAGAAGATGCATTCCAGAAACAGGCACAAGGCACAAAGAAGTGAAGGAGAGAGGCGAAGTTGCTCTCATACAAGTCCCTGCTGCAAATTAATACATGCCAGGGATTGCAACAAGTCACAGTAGACTTGGTCACTGCCTTAAAGAAATTCTCAAACCCTAAAGGCTTCAGAGATACGAGATACAGTTTCAAAGTAGGGCTAGATCATAATTGTAACAGAGCTGTGTACACGACACTGCTGGAAACCTTCCTGTCTCGTTTCATACTGTCAAGAGCATCTCAAAGACAGAATCAGAATTTGATTGCAAAGATATAAGGAGTGAGACCCCAGACTTGCCAAGTAAGTCAACCAGGATTCAGCATGTCACAGTCTAATGGGAAGAAAAAGAACCCAGAAGTAGGCAATATGTAAATTGAAAGAAAAAATATCTAAGCATGGGGAGGGGTGTGAAAAGGAATGGGAGCCAGGAGACAAAGGCCAAGGAAGGAGAATTCCTAGTTGGTGAGCACCATTACCATTTCCTGGGTCTGTGAATAAGGAAGAGCTTCTCTGAGCCTCATTCTCCCCTGTGCGGAGTGCTGATAACTGGGCGGACTGCACAGGGTTGTGGAGTTTATTAGCCCATGGGGGAGAACAGCTGATAGGTCAGTGAGAATTTAGCAAATTCTTCTGGGTTCGAGTGAGCAGAGTCCCCACCATAGCACAGGACTAGTTATCCAGTGAGTCCTACTACCGGCAAT
The DNA here is from genome assembly GCA_004024765.1 of Zapus hudsonius. Classification (NCBI taxonomy): domain Eukaryota; kingdom Metazoa; phylum Chordata; class Mammalia; order Rodentia; family Dipodidae; genus Zapus; species Zapus hudsonius. The sequence goes on along the minus strand of PVHP010010066.1, from coordinate 26,989 downwards.
TAGGGAAGTGGAAGTGAAGAAATAAAACACCAATTGCTCTGGTTCCAATTCTGATTATAAACTCCACAGTAAGATTGTAAACTCCCTGAGAACAGGGGGGAAACTATTTTCTTCTTTGTATCTTCCTGTACTCTCTGGGATATTTGTTGAATTATTCAATACAGCTAGGAATTAAAAAAAAAAAAAAAAACTTCCCTTAAGATTTTCCCTCAAAGCCAGAAAAGGACATCTTGTTTTTAACTGAGGAAAGATGCTGAAAGTAAAATTACAGTCTTAAACAAGAAGCCATCTGTCTTCCTTCTTTATCATCAAGGAAAGGAGTTGTTTCTCTAAGCAGAGTCAATATGGGAGCTTTTCTCTCAGATTATAAAAATCTTTTTGGCTAGCACAGTTGCTCCACGTAGTAGCTAGTGCTTATTTTGTCGCTGGAACTGTGGAAGCGGTTAAATATGTAGCAGGCTGTGACAGTGCTTCATAAAACTGAATTTTACTTTTTTGGAGTTCTCTTTTCTAACTGTGGATGATGGATGAATAGTTCATTCGGAGCACATTCCATTGTGCCTGCTCTTCGCTCTAGTTTTCCCTTTAAGGGATACTAGAACTAAGTTCTAATGGATTGGAGAGGTGCTTTGTAAACATACTAATTATGTATGTGTGCACCATGCAGTGTAAGGAAAGTATGCCTCATCATTAGCCTGAGAGAAACTAATAGCTCCTGAAGAGATGTTCTACACCTTCTAAGAACATCTTGTCCATCCCCATCATCCCCAAAAAAACTGTAGCTATAGGATGTGTAGCTTAAATGTGGGTTAGGGAATCCACATTCCCTAATCCCTCAAACCCCAAGCAAATTACTTTTCATTTTCTCATAAACAAGTTTACAGCATTCAATGAAATTAACCTACGGCAAATTCAGAAATAAGGAAACATTTCTTTTCACCCTATCCAAAGATTAGGGTACTGATCTTAACCACTTTGAGATGTCAGCAGAGCGAGACTTTGGGAGGGTTTAGGCTTTTCTTTTGTTTTAAACAAGAGAGAGAACAGTATTTTAAAATTATTATTATATAAGAGCAGAGTCTGTTTTAACCAGATAAAATTATAAGGTCTATCAATCTTGGTGCTGCAGGGTGAGATCCAATCACCAGCTGAGCCAGCCAGAACTGCTTCCCAAAAGTCTTGTATTGCATAATCGGTCATGTGAATTCTACAGCTTTCAGCTTCCAATGGAGAGCTTGGTGCTGGTCACTCACTGAGGGAAACTATGGAACTAATGGTCTTTCCAGTAGTTTTAATAAAGCCTGACTTATTGTTTGTATCATTTGGGGCTTTTAGGGGGAACAGAAATATGAATGCATCTATATGTATGTGTATCTGTCACTGCTCAGAATAGCCCTCTATTTTAAAAGAAAATGTGGCATTTGGTGCATAGCTGTGTTATTTACATTTTATCACATACTGTGTTCACAGCCACTTCCCACAAGAACACTTTGGCTTTAGCAGAGCCCCAGCTTCCAGATCTGCTTCACAACCTCCATAGAGCGTTCACAGGTCACCCCTGGGAGATGCTCCAAACGTGAAAACTATTCATTCATTCCCAGAGAGGCAAGAGCAGATTTCTGTTTAAGATTTTAGGGATATATTCCAGCCTCACAGTTAAGCTCAGAAGTTAAAAGCCTTCCAGAAAACATCTCTCCTGAATTCAGACTTGCTCACAGAAAAAGACAAGATTGTTACCAGCAAGACTCTAGAGTTTCATAAACCCTCATCCCTGCAAATTTCTTTCTGCCCATATTTGTAAACTGATGTGTCTTCCATGTCAATATGTCGGACTTTTATTTATTTTTTTCACTTGGATGTTTAATTTCAATATCAGATAACATATAAATAAGATATCTAAGACCTGTTGGCTGTGAACTTGTATATAAGGGCTATGACATTTCCTCTTGTACTTTTTAAGTGACTTAAATTTTTTTTAGTCATTCAGTTCATTCTGTAATTTCTTAATTGCTTCCTTCCTGTGAGCTAACTTAATCATAATTGATTAAGTGCCACATGCTCATGCATCAGTCCTCAGGAATTGGAGCTATTGCCAATGAAAGACCAGCTTTGGTTTTTATCTTGAGATGGTATGAAGAGAGATATGAATATTCAATTGAGAAGGAGGGAAAATAGGGAAATTCAGGAAATTAACAATATATTTCTTGAACCAGTGTAATAAGTGAAATCTGTGGCCAGAGCCAGTGATTCAAAGACAAGAAAAACACATTCCTTGCCTTTAAGTCCCTTGCATTCTAATATAGTAGGGGAAAAATTAAATCAAGAATTGTGATTTAAATGTAATAAAACTAATGAGTCCACACACACTATAGGCTTAGACAAGGTCCATGGACACTGATGGATTTTATTTTTTAAAAATATGCAGGGCTGGGATGATAGCACATGGTATCCTATTGAGATACCTAGTACCCATGGAAAATGCTGTGTCTCAAAAAGAGGTGGACAGCACGAAACTTGAGGTTGTCCTGTGGCACACCCACATGCATGTATATATGTGAACCCACACACATGTGAACAAGAATATAGCTGTGCACATACCACATATGCATGAACACAAAAAGCTACATGACTATTTTTACTTGTTTACCCTTATGGTATTTGAATGTAATGTCCCCACAGCCCTAGTTATTTTTGATTAAGATTGAGCTTCCTGTTTAGTCTTTAGCAGTCAGAGACCTGCTAGAGGAGGTGTGTCACTGAGGAAGCAGATACTGAGTCAGCTTTTATTGGCTGGTGATGATTGTTCTTTTTTCTCTCTCTGCTATGGGCATATGATGAAGTGAGCCAGCTTCTTCCACTGTGATGAAACTTCCTCTTAAATCTGTAAGCCTGAAATAAACTCTTTCCTCCTATAAACTATTTCTGGTCGAGTATCCCAGCAACAAGAAGGTAACTGCAATGGCCCTATGTTCCACCTTTACCATGTAAGTTCTCACCATGTACCATATGCCAGGAAAAGAGATCGGTAGACACATATATAGATTTGAAAATAGCTTAAATGACTCAAAGGAAAACTTTATATAATTTCTTTTTTAATTTTCTATTTTACTGTTTTTTGTTTTTTTTTTTGAGGCAGGGTCCCACTTTAACCTGGGCTGACCTGGAAATCAATCTGGAATCCCAGGCTGGCCTTGAACTCACAGTGATGCTCCTACCTCTGCCTTCCAAGTGCTGGGATTAAAGGCATGTGCCACCACATCTGGTTTAATTGCCTTTTTTAATGTGTGGAGAGTTTTTTTTTTTTTTTTGCTACAAAATGTTATAAGGGCTGGGAAGATGGCTCCGTGAATAAAGGCTTGCTGCACAGCATGAGAGCCTGAGCTCAAATCCCTAGCACCCATACAAAAGCCGTGAGTGGTGGTGCACACCTGTAATCTTAGCACCGGGGAGGATCCCAAGACTCACAGAGTAGTTGGTCTAACCAAATCAGTGACCCAGGTGTGAACCTATGAGAACATGATGAGACAAACAGGATACCAATCGCCACAGCAAGTCTGATAACCCATGAAAGGTCAATGGAGACAGACACCAGTGATGCCCAACACAGCCCAGATACTTAAGATCTCAACAGTAAAGCAGACTTAAAACCCAGTATGACTCAGGGAACTGAGCGGAAGAGGGGGTGGAAAGATTGTAAGAGCCATCATGGGGGAGAATATCCAGAGACATCGCCCCCGCCAAGCAACAAAGCACAAAGGGGGAAGAAAAAAAGAAAATCTGGCTCCCTTTGGTGCCCTAACTTATGGACAGATCCAGTATGCCCACTGAGGAAGGACCCCAGTGGGTAGGGGACAGAGAGGAGGGAAATGGGGACACCTTCACAAGATTTGCTCATACAATGTATAATAATGTATAATGTATAATAATGTCTAATGTATAATATATAATAATGAATATATTAATTTTAAAAAAGAAAGAAAAGGAAAAAGGTGGAAAAGCAATTGGAAAAAAAACGCCCATTGTCAACCTCTGGCCTTTGCATACTCACTCCTAAACACACGCACCTCGTCTTAAATAATATGTCTGCTTTTAAATAGAGGGTTTTTATTTGGGAAACAGTTTAGCTAAAACAGATTCAGACTTAACTGCATAAACATTTAAGGACTTCTTGAATCACAGGATACTACAAGTCAATGCAAAAGACAAACTAATAATATTTGTAAGGTCCATATAAAAGATTTATACAATACACATGAAGATCCAATTTTTTAAAGCACTCCCCAATGAGAAAAGTACAAGGACTCATAAAATGTAAAATGGTGCTCAACCTCACTGATGATAAAACTGTTAGAAAATTAAGGGGTATCATTCTTCACGTAATGAATTGGCAACGATTTAAAAGCTTAATAATAAGCATCAGGGAAGATCACAGCACTCTATACAGTACTGATGGGAACATAAATAGTTTTCCTCTTTCTGGGGAGGAAATTAAGAATTTGTATGGAAATTTAAAAGCTGCATTTATTTAATCAAGCGGTTGCTCCCTGGGGAATGTCCAGTTACAATATAGTATTGTTTTCAATGAAAAAAAATCCCTTAAACTTCCATATATAGATGATTGGTAATTGCTAAAATAATAGGAAATACTATATACCTGGGGTTGTTTTTAGTTATTTGTTTTTTTTAAATGAGGGAATCTGATTCACTGACATAGACCAGTCATAACTATACCATACGATTACAATATACCATCAATCCAAAAACCTTAAAAACAGCATTGGTATGGGATCCTGTAATGTCAATGTATATATGTAAAAGATGTTGTGAGGAATATACACCAATCTCTCTCTCTCTCTCTCTCTCTCTCTCTCTCTCTCTCTCTCTCTCTCTCTCTCTGTCTCTCTCTCTGTCTCTCTCTCTTATTTTTCAAGGTAGAATGTCACTCTACCTAGAATTAACTATATAGTCTCAGGGTGGCTTCAAACTCACAGTAATCCTCCTACCTCTGCCTCCCAAATGCTGGGATTAAAGGGGTGCACCCAGCAGGTGCCTAGAGAGAAGAGATGAGGTTTCTGTTAGCCTGGCGAGCACAGCCAACAGAAAACACCAGGTTCATTTATAAAGAACATAAATTCTAGGAAGTCCAAGATCAAGATGCTGGCATCTTGCTGCATACTTATATTATAGAAGGCAAAAAGGTAAAGAGGGTGAACCCACTCCCTCAAGGCCCAATCTGTGATGGCATTAATCTGCTCATAAGGACACAGCTCTCATGACGTAATTCCCAGAAGACCCATCTCCCAACACTGTCCCAATTAAGGATTACATTCCCAACATGAGAATTTAGAAGGACACATTAAAAAGCATATAAGTGCAAATTTGGGCAAGGTAGAGCAAGACAGAAGAGAGATCAACACTTTCTGAATTAGATATTCTGTATTACTACACTTCTGACAAAAGCATCTGCTATTTCTTCACACTATGTAAAGAATATATTGATAAAAAATAACGGTTAAAGAGAAATGATCCTCCCAAACTACCCCATTAACTATGGGCAGAGGCATAAGTGTCCTGTGGGCAGAGAAAGAAGAGCTCATAGTAGAAATGAGTGACTAGGAAAAGCTTTTTTGGAAGAAGTAGCATCTCAGCTGGTCCCTCAACAACAGGTAGCTCTTGATAAGTGAAGATGGAGAAACAGGAGAAAAGAGTACTCTTAGTTATGAAACATCTATTTAGGATGTTTCAGTAATATATTGTATCACAGAACAAACTAAATGTTGATGGCTTAGAAAAACAATCATTTTTTTATCATGTCTCATAAATCTAGGGGCTAAGCATTGAGCTAGGCAGTTTATACTTGGCTCTCATGAAGCGGTATCTGATGGTGGATGGGACAGGACTTATCTTGAAATTTCCCCACTCATCTACATGGAAGTTGATGCTAGACATTGGCTGTCAGCCAGAATAAGTACTTGAGGCTTTGCCATGTGACCTGGGCTTCCATGCTACATGGTGGCTGAGTTCCAAGAGTAAGCATCCAGGGAGGACTACATTGCCTTTTACGACATGGTTCAGTGAATTTAGGAGAAGAGACCTCCCACACTAGGCAGAAAAAAACACCATGCCATACTATAAAATGAGCATATGGGTCAGAAAATTACAACATGGCATTATGGCATTTCCTGTTTGCCACAGTTACCAACACTCCACAGTCTCTCTGGTAGAGGTCAGTCCATCCATCTATGTCGAACTAGCCTGTAGCATCCTAAGGTCATAGTGTTTGCCCTTCTTACTGGCAGGCTGACCCAGATGGTTTTGAGCAAAGTGATAAAAACAGTGAGCTTTTTACTTTTAAAAGATCACTGTGATGATATCTCTTAAGGAGGACTCGAGGGAGGAGAGATTAATAAAAACAGTAGGTGCCCAACCAGTGTCCCATTCATCAACTCCCTTGCTCGATGCAGCGAAACGATACTTAAGTGTGATTGATGGCATCTTCCATGTTCTTTCAGAGGCATTTGGTCTTCAGAATGCTCTCGATGGGCCTCAATTCTTGTAGAACCAGATGCTCCTATGCCTAGCAGGAAATTGCTAGGCCACGGGAAGTAATTGAACTTTCTGAGAATACCTACCAAGGTTAGCACTTCAGGGATACTAACTGATATTTCTCCCACTGAGCAAAGGACACAGGCTCCCTGGGAAGCAAAGCGGGCTTGGCCACCAACACACTTACTCCCTAAGTGCTCCAATAGCTGGTCTCTGAGTGTGATGCTTCAGAACAATGCGGAGGAACTGAGAGGAGCAGGCAGTGAGGTCTGGCTGGACTGACAATTTGAAGCTTACAGTCACTCCCAGCCTCCCTCAAGTCCTGTTAAGAGATTTGTGTCAGGCAATGAAAATTGTAGCATGAGCCTGGTTTTTAAGGTTTCTTTCCCTAACTATTATTATTTTATTGGACAGACTGTCAAAATTCACCTATTCTTTCTCTGAGTGCCTTTCTTCCTTTTTCATTGGTGCTAGACAGTCATTTTCCCTAATACTATATAATTTCAAAGAGGCTGTGTCAATTGCATAAAATATTTCTAATCTCCATAATTAAGATGCTGCTGGTCTGACAGCTTTGCTCTCTTACTCCCCCTCAGCTAGTTGCAGGGATGTAGAAAGACATTTAAAAGAAGTGCTAAAACAAAAATGACAAGTTGTTCCCATCCCCGAGGGCTTGCTCACGACTGTCACCAACCTTCCTAGGCTTCCTCCTGGAGAGTTTCATTTATGGCGTCTTCAAAAGTAGGGAAAAGAGACTATGGCAAGGTTCTCCAACCCTGGTCTCTCCATTCCCAGAAAAAGAATGTCTGTCTTCAGTTTCAAGTCAGAGAAAATCCAGATGAGCCTTGCTCCTGTCCTGTCTTTGAGACCAATTCTCAGCAAAGCACTGGTACAGAGCAGTCACCCCTAAATCTGAGTTGAACAACTGAATAACCAAATCTTGAGGTCAAAGAGAAATCTAGAGCTAAAGAAGTGGCAGATCATTACAACTGGTGGCAAGGAATCTTTTAAGATTACATGGTCCATTTCCCTCTTCTATGGGGGAAAAGAAAACAATAAGAGTTCACCAAGATTATCACATATTCCACTGTGTGTATATGTGATCATATGCACATGTGTGTGTGTGTGTGTGTGTTTGCAGGTGTGCACATGTGTGGAGGCCATAGGACAATCTGAGGTGTTATCCTCAGGATCACAATCTACTTCTTTACTTCCTTGGCTATGAGTTCCCCAATTAGGCTAGATTGGCTAGTCAGTAAGCTGTCCAGGAATCCTCTTGTCTCTGCCTCCCCAGTACGAGGGTACTGGGGATCAGGTTCAGTTCCTCATGATTGCATAGCCCACTGAGCTACCTCCCCAACCCTATCATATTTAATTTTCTTTTATTTTTTTTATTTGCAAGCATAGTGAGAAAGAGAGAGAGAGAAAGAAAGAAAGAAAGAAAGAAAGAAAGAAAGAAAGAAAGAAAGAAAGAATGGGCACACCAGAGCCTCTAGCCCCTGCAAAGGAACTTCAGTTGCATGCATCAACTTGTGCATCTGGCTTTATGTGGGTGCTGAGGAATTGAACCTGGGTCTTTAGGCTTTGCAGGCATGTACCTTAACCACCAAGCTATCTCTCCAGTTCCATTTAATTTTTTCTTTATGTGTTTTGCTCATTTGGTAATATGTCCAAATATGGTATACAAATGTCTCAGTTCATCATCACTCATCCTCATTCTATTAGGTAAAAATCACTATTTTATTTATTATTCATTAATGGTGTGTGTGTACATGTGTATGTGTTTGTGCATATTCATGTGTATACGAATGTGGATGTACACATGCCACAATGTGCATTTGGAGGTCAGAGGACAACTTTCGGATAGGTGTTGGTCCTTGCCTTCCACTGAGTTTTTGAGGCAGGGTCTCTAGTGCTTATTGTTTATTGCTGCACTCACCAGTCTAGCTGGTTCAGGACTTCTGATTCTGGGAAATTCTCCTGTCTCTGCTTTTTATCTTGCAGTCAGTACACTGGGAATGTCAGAGAATACCACGGCTTCCAACTCTTATGTGGGTTCAAGAGATCTGAATTAGGTACTCTAGCTTAAGCAGCAACTGCTTTGTCCACAGAGTCTTCTCTCCAGCCCCCAGATCACTATTTTATAGATTAGTACAGTGAGGTATAAAAATAATATAGCTAGAGTTGAGTGATTTAATAAAAGGAAAGCTTATTTCTCCCTCACAGTGTGTGTGACATGGCAGTTGGCCACCTGGGGAGAGGCAGAGTTGGCAGTGTGTGCTCCACAAAATCACTCAGGTACTCAGCTGACAGAGGATTTTTGGATACTGTGTCCTGTGCAACCCAAGAAGTCACCATCCTCCCAGGGGAAGAAAGGATGGGATAGCTGCCCATCATCTGTGTGTGTGTGTGTGTATGTGTGTGTGTGTGTGTGTGTGTGTGTGTGATGTGGTATGTGTCTGGGTGTGCATGTGTGGTGTATGCAGCTGTGTGCACCCCATGCGCATGCATGTGAATGCTAGGTGATGATGAGAATATGTCAGGCATCTGCTCCATCACTGCTCTGCTTTCTATCCCTGGACAGGTCTCTTTTTGAACCTGGAGCTCCCCAGTTTTCGGTGAGACTCTGATTAGGATACTAGTGATCCTCCTGTCTCTACCCTCCCTCCTATCCTGTGCTAGGATTACAGGTATGCTTGGCCACACCCAGCCTTTTACATGGGTGCTGAGGATCAACCCCATGTCATCATGCTCGTACAGCAAGCTCTCTTTCTTGCTGAGTCATCTCCCTCAGACCTTTGCCCATTATATTTTGTGTTGCTTCAGTTCCAAAATGACACATATTAGTTGTGTTTTATCCATACTAGTCACATGTTCTCACATTAAAAAGGGAAGATGTAAGAGAAATGAATTATATGGTAAGCCTACTGTTTCTGTCACTACTCAATGAGACAACAATTTTCTCACTGTCCAATATCTATAAAATAGAATGGCTGGAATTGAAAGCTATGTTGTCAAACTCCAGGGCCCATTCCTTTAACCACTGCTATTTCTCTTCATAATGTCATAATGTTTGGAGGATAAAAGTGACTGTGGTGTGGGGAGGCAGCTGCCATTTGGTGCACAGAGCCCTGGACTCAACACAGGTGAGTCTGCATACCATCAGCTACCTACTGGTTAGGAGTAGTTGAGTAAGTCCCACTGTATCTGGTAAAGCCATTCCCATTCTTGTACCTGAATCCTGAGAGGCAGTTGCCTAATGAAGACATTCGACAGTTCTGAGGATGACAATCGGAGAAGCTTATTGGCATATTAGAAACCCTCATGAATGTTTATTAAGCCTAAGGTTTTATCACTTACACTTTCTGCCTCCCATTCTGTAGGCACAAGTGTTTTCCTAGAAATTAAGGCCTTCCACAATGAGACTTTTGGCTGAAAGCTCTGGTTGAAATTTTGCCAGGGAAAGGACTTAAGTAACCTGATCGCAATACTCCCAGCATTCCAGTCTGATTTTCTTGCCACTCCTTTTTCTGATATCAGCAATTTCCTTCATGTATCGCCAAGCACAACTCTTTCGTGACTTCAGGGAAATGGAAAGGGTAATGTCACAGTGGAATTAAAAGTTGTGGCTTGAGCGCCGTCTCACATTTCAAAACACTGTAAATGTCGGAGCTTCTCCGGCATATAACTGTCAAGGCATAGATAATATAGAGTGAGCACAGGTGCCTTCGGGAGCCAACCTCGGCAGTCAGCCCATGCAATCATCCTTCATCACATCCTCTTCTAAACATTGGAAGTAGGTCCTCAATGCTATTTGGGGAAAATTAAATTCTAAGTAATAAGAGAAAATACTGTATTTAGAAGTTCAATAGGCTTTTTGGTTTTTCTCATGGGAAAGTAAATTACTTCCTAGGGAAGGGTGTATAAACTCTTTCAGTCCTGGTGGGGGGGGAGTCATTGTCCAGGAGTATATTGGTGCAGATAATTTACAATCTAGGAACCCAGATTCATGGCTAAACCAATGGACTTCCCCAAGCAAGTCTCCTTTTTGTAGCTTAAAACCCAACAACTGTTATCCTTGCTTTTCCTTCCTTGTTAGCAACTGAAAACCCTGACACAAGAGTTGTAGTTTGGGATTCTAGAGTCAGGCGAATGTGAATTTGATCACAAGTTTTGCAAATTGCAGACTGTGGGGTTTTATGCAAGTTCCTTTCTCAGAATGAAAGCAAGCACTTTGCCAGGTATAATAATGTGCCTGGCTTCTTTGATGCCTGAAGCAGATCAGTTTTAATTCACTGTTATGAATGACAAAGTCATTAGAAAAATAATCACTTTATTTTTTTAAATAACACGCCTCTCTTCTTTCTTTTTAAGAATACTTTTAGTTATTTATTTGCAAGGAGAGAGAGAAAGAGAGAGAGAGAGAGAGAGAGAGAGAGAGAGAGAGAGAGAGAGAGAGAGAATGAGAATCGGCACACCAGGGCCTCCAGCCACTGCAAACAAACTCCATACATATGTGCCACTTTGTGCATTTAGCTTTATATGAGTACTGGGGAATTGAACCCAGGTCATTAAGTTTTGCAGGCCGGTGCCTTAACCACTGAACAATCTCTCCAGCCCCACTTTCTTTATTTTTTAGTTACAAAGAAATTAACAATTTAGAATTGTTACTTCTAAGAATACATTTCATCTAGGGATGGAGCACAGTGGTAGAGGACTTGAGCATGGGCCTCTGTGTTCTATCCCCAGGACTGAGAGTCAATCAATCAATCATTTAAGGATATTTTTATTTTTCTTCGGTTGTGTGTGGTGTATGCACATTTGTGTGCAGATGTGTGTGCACAGATGCACATGTATGCAGACACCATAAGGTATCCTTCTATATCACTTTTCTGCTTATTGAAATAGTATCTCACTGGACCTGGAGTTTGCTATTTTTTGGTTACACTAGTGACCAGTAAGCCCCAAGAGATCTTCCTGTCTCTGCCCCAGTACCTCATGGCTGAGGTTACAAACATGTGTGGCCACACCCAGTTTTTTATGTGGATGCAAGGGATTAAACCCAGGTTCTTATGCTTACCCACTGAGCCATCTCTCCAGCCCCGATCTCAGGTTCTTTTTAAAATTATAATTGTGTTTGTGTGTGTGTGTTACTAGGGATTGAGCCCAGGGCCCTATGCATGCTAGGCAAGTGTTCTACCCTGAGTTCCATCCCAGATACATGTGTTCATGCATTTATATACTTATTTTGATATAAGGTCTTCCTAAATTGCATAGGCTGGCCTTGACTGAGATGTAGCGTGGGCTGACCTGGAACTTATGATCCTCCTACTTCAGCCTCCCAAGTAGCTGCGATTGTAGGTATGTGCTACCATGCAAGGTGTAGTGCAGCTGAGGTTTTATTGTCTTGTCAGGTCTTGTCTTGTCTTTCATCATCTACTGCTGACCAGGGTAGCTACTGCCTCTGTCCTCACCTTGCCTGCTACTGCACTTCATGGAAGATAGCAAGAGTTCAATAGCTGTAAACTATGACTGTTTCTCTTTTTATTGCAAGTCATTAAAACCGGAGAGACACCAAGATGTGACAACTAAATTTTTTTTTCTGGTATTAACAAAATGCCTGAAAAAATAATTAAAGGGATTAAGAATTTGGTTTTTTTTTTTTTAAGTTTAACATTATTGTCAAAATTAAGACCAGTTTACAGATGTAGTAATCAAGAAACAACGTGGGATATATTTCATGGGTGAAAACATGGCATACACGCAGCACTGCTCACATCTCTTGGTCGAGAGGTGAGAAATTGAGGCATAGAAAGGACATTCCTAAGTCCACCTCCTTGGAGATACTGACTTGTTAGTCACCCAATTCCACTGGGCAGGTATTCAAGAAAGAAGCCTCACAAAGTCCTCTTGGTCACTGGAATTGGTCTGCTGTTCTGAAGTGTTCACTCTGAAGTCTTGAAAACCTCTGTAGTGAAGGGAGGCCAGGCTACAGAAGGTGTGGGTGGGAGGGGGGCCCCTTTTATCATGGAGGAACACCAGGGCCCAAGGACCTGTATCCCATACAACCTCTGAGATCAATGTGTCTTAGCTTGCATAATTCCTGCCCGCTGACCTAAACACACTTGGCACTCGCCTTCCATGCCCCATTCCCCCCCCCCCCCGCAAAAAAAATAACACCTTGACATCACTTTAGCATGAAGTCAAGGGCTTACAGGAAAGAGCCAACACTGGCAGTAAGGTCCCTGCTCTATCCAGCGAACCACGAACCTTCTTGTTCTTAGAGAACATATTTTTTAAAGAGAAAATGCTTTTCTATGAATTTGTCTTCTCTGCAACAGATGTGGAATGTTTCCCTCTAGAGGTGGCCTCAAGCCCAGGTGAGGGTCAGCTCTCAGGGACCCAGACATTCTCTGAGGAGTTGCAGTGGCTATTCCCACAGCACCCTGGGGAGCTGACAGGAACACAGGTACAGAGCCCTGAAGGAGCCCTGGAATAAGTGTCCATCATGTTCGTGCACCCCACTGACATAGGCGATGACCGGCCCATCTGGATGGTGTAGGCTTCTCTGGAAAGTACTGCTGTCGCTGACTTCCAGGATGAGGTGGTATCGTTGTACAAACTTCCTAAGAATTTGTTTTGACTCAGGGATGCGGAGCTTTCTGTCAAGTGACAGAAAGAGCAAGAGTCACGTGAACTCTTGCTTCTGTGCTTGGTCAAAAAGAGGAGTCTGAGAGACTGGAGGAGGTGGGGACAAGGCACACCCTCACAGTTCTCCAATCAGGCCCCACATTCCAGTTTCCTTTGCCTCCTGACAGCTCAGACAGCTGAGAATCCTTCAGTGGATTAAAGCACTGATCAGGACAAAGTCTCCATGCTCGTTTCTTCCCCCAAACTCCCCACCACCGTACATTGCTTCAGAGACCAACCTTCAACACAGGAGCCTTTTAGGGGATCAAACTATAACAATATGGGCATGCGAACAAGAGGAAAATTGCTTCATCTTTATAGAAGTATAATTTTATTTGATGATGGCAATAGATACTCTTAAATTTAGAAGATAAGTAAAAAGTATTTTTAAAATGTTTATTTTAGGCTGGGCATGGTGGTGCATGCCTTTAATTCCAGCACTTGGGTGCAGAGGTAGGAGGATCACTGGGAGCTTGAGGCCAGCCTGGGGCTACAGAGTGAGTTAAAGTGAGACCCTACCTTGAAAAACAAAAATAAAATATTTATACCAGACCAGAAGATAAGTTATCACAATCACTGTGATCATTTATTGTATTCTAGGCACTATATATTTATTCTATTATTTTAGCTTTTTAATTCTTATTATGACCCTGAGGTGGTTTTATTTTCACATTTCTCATCTTTTCTTTAAGTCTGAGGTTGTAAGCCTGAGTTTATAAGTGGCAAAGCCCAGATTTAAATATAGCTGCTTGACTATAAGTCTAATAGCTTAACAATTCCTCTAGTTTATATAAACTCCATTGTCCTTGCTGGCCATTATTAATATTTTGGTAGCATTCCTTTCCATCCATTTTTTTTCATACATGCTTATCTATTATATATATGTATATGTGTGTGCTTAACATAATTTTGATTATGTGCTAGGCAGATTGCTCATCGGTTAAAGGTGCTTGCTTGAAAAGCCCATCTTTGAGCTAAAGAAATGGCTTAGTGGTTAAGGTGTTTGCCTGAAATGCAGAAGGACCGGAGTTCAATTCCCCAGTGCCCATATAAAGCCAGATGCACAAGAGGGCACGTGTGTCTGGCGTGCCCATTCTCTCTCTCTCTCTCTCTCTCTCTCTCTCTCTCTCTCTCTCTGCCTCTTTCTCTCTATCTCAAATAAATAAATAAAATATTTTTTTAAAAAAAAGAAAAGCCCATCTTTAATTCCCCAGTACCCGCATAAAGCCAGATGCACAAAGTGGCACATACACCTGGAATTCATTTGCAGTAGTTGGAGACCCTGGTGTGCCCATTCTCTCTTCTCTCTACCTCTTTCTACTTGAAAATAAATAAAAATAAAAATATTTTAAAAATTGGAATTATGTTTTGAATCCTACCTTTAACCCTAATGTTACATTGTAGCCTTTCTTGCATCACTACAGAGACAGCTAAAGTGTGGTTTTCAATGACTGGGTGATAGTGCACCGCATACTCTACCATAGCTCCATGAAGAAATGTCATAGCCCTGGATGCTGTGAGGTTTTTATAATAAATAAGGTTCTTGGAAATACATAATGCTGCAACCTTTCTGAATGACAATTTGCTGAGATATCCTGAACCTTTAAAAGTTCTTGCCTTTATGGCCTCGCTTATAGAAATTTATTCAAAAGCAATAAAATTGTGTTCAAAGATTTATGAATGCGAATATTTAACACGGCAGTTGTAAAACATTTACTTCCTGTGCACGGAAGAATGATGAAAGGAAAATAATATGATTGTAATGATGGCCCAACTCTTAGTTGGTGAATTTTTGGTAATTTTTATTTAATTTTTTTAGTGTTTTCTGAAATTTCTATAATCATATTTAACTTAATATTAAATATATATTTAAATAAATGTATAACTTAATATTTAAATACATAAAATTTTTGTATTTAATGAAAATTTGAAAACAAAGTTATTTGAAAAACTGATGGTAATATTTTGTGAGGTCTCGCTCATCAATTGTTGAATTATCTTTTCTTTTTTTTTACAAAGTTTACTTAGAATATTCTATGTGCTCACACTTCCCAACAGCGTCTGGTTTATGCTGGGCCTAAATGTCACCTTATTGTCCTCCCATAACTCCTTTAATTCTCAGCTATTGGCTTTTATTTCTCTAATTCTATGATGATTCCTAAACTGACCATAGAAAAAGGGTATTCTTTTACTTCTCTGACTGCTTGTTTTAAGGACAACCAATTTCTCTTATTAGGACTGACTTTCTCCAGATAGAATATTTGTCCCATCTAAAATTTTTTCCTTATAAGTAGCTTTCTTCCGTGATTTCGGACATGCTTAACAGTTTACATCATTAGCGTATATTTTTGAGCATTTGAGCAATGGTTTGTGTGATGCTTTGAGTCCCTTGGGTCACTTGATGGGGAGGGGGGGAGGGACTTGAAAGTTCTACTGTTTCCTACTCCACAAGGCATGAGATGACACTTCATGTTCCTACCTGCATGCATGGAGCCAACCATGTCAACACAAATCTGTCATGATGGGCTGTTCCTTTGAAACCATGAGCCAAAATAAACCTCTCCTCCTTTAAATTGCTTCTGTCAGAAATTTCATCACAATGTCAAGAAAAACAACTAATAAAAAATGTTAGCTGCTGGTCTGAGCATGTCTCTTCTCTTAGGATTCGGTTTTCTCATTTTGTAAAAATGAAGACTTAAAGTCCTTGCTTAGTCTTAATCTTTAGGTAAAAACAGAATAATAAAAGGCTAAAAAGTATTTTTTCGTCCAATTCTGTGTGTGTGTGTGTGTGTGTGTGTGTGTGTGTGTGTGTGTGTGTGTGATGTATATGCATGGGCATATGAGTGCATGGTGTGTAGAAAGGCAGAAGCTCAAGTGTGTCTTAGTAACTCAAGGTTGTTCTCCACATTATTTACTGAGGCAGGATCTCTCACTTGAACCCAGAGCTCACTAATTTGTCTGGATCCCCTACCTCTGCCTCCTGAGCTCTAGATTACAGGTAGGCCCCCATGCCCATGTAACATTACCTGAGTGCTAGGTATCTCAATTATAATCCTGATGCTTGTGGGGTAAATACTTTATCCACTGAGCCATCCCCCCAATCCCTCTTTTCCCAAGTCTGAAGGAAGACATAAAGGTAGAAATTCTTGGAATAGTCTGAGCAAGGGATGTACAGTATAGAGTCTTACTGTGGTATTAAGAAAGATGCTGACCTTGGAGCTAAGTGGTCTGAAAGTGACACTGCCTTTATTAGCTGCCTCACTTTGAGAAAGTTAGGAAACCCTTAGCAGATTTTCAGAGTTTCTCTGTCTTGGTATCCTCAGATTTCTGTATAACAAGTTCAGGTGTGGTCCTATTTTTGCTTACTTTAATTAGGAGTGGCTGGGATTTGTGAATCCATGTGGATGAAATCTTTTGTTCATTTTAGAAGAGACCCAGCGATTCAGTATTTGGAAACTGTCTCTGAAGGCAACATGATATGATCTCTGGGAATGGCTCTAAAATCCATCAACAAAGAAGGAGAGCGAACAAGGATGGTGAAGTTTTTATAACTATGGTGTCTGGGGAGTGGACATATGGATTTTGTAGCACTATCTTTTTCTGTTTTCTTTCATGTATACTTAACTAATGTTATCATAAAAATAAAGAGGCACGAGAGAAATTGCAGCCATTCTGTCTCCTTCTTATGAAGGTTAAACGGACCTACTCTTTCTAGCCTTCTGTCTCCTAAGGTTCATATTTTCTACATTTTTATCTCTCATGACATTCTGGATAATTTTATGTAACCTATTTTTAGCTCAATTATTCTCTCTTCAATAATATTTAAAATGTCATTGAGTAATTTTGGTTATTATAATTTTTATTTATAGAGATGGTAATTCTTTTTAATAGATTTCTTTTTAATAGAAACAGGAAAATTCCATATTATGTATTTACAATTTTTATTTTTTTAAATCAGGGTCTCTTATAGCCCAGGATGGTCTTGAAACTCATTGTGGAAGAATTTAAACTTCTGGAGTACTGCTAATACGAATGTGTACCATCACACCCAGTTAGGGTGTTTTTTTTCCAATTATAAGTAAGCTTTCTCTAGAATTTTTAAAATCCTTTTTCTCCTCAACTATTGGGAGAAAAGACCTAGTAGTCATGGATGTTTTAATATAGTTGTTTCATAGCCTTGGTCTCAAAATTCCAATATTGGAAACTGGTTAAGCCTAGTTGTTTGTTGTATAGATTTTAAAGGTCCCTGCTCATGGCTCCTTGTGTCTTATTATGTTTCACTGTGTGCTACACATTTATTTGAAAAACTATATACAGAGTTGGGCCTAGTGGTATAGGCTTATAATCCTAACTATTTAGGAAGCTGAAGCAGGAGTATCACAAGTTCAATGCTAGCCAAGCAACTTCGTAACTTACCTTATACCTCAAAATGAAAAGTAAAAAGAAGGCCAGGGATATAACTTAGTAGTAGAACACTTGCCTAGATTCAATTTCCAGTAAAACATACACACACACACACACACACACACACACACACACACACATACATGCAGATGAAGGTATTTTTCTTTAGAAAGGAGACACATTTGATTATAATAATAATAAAATAATAATATAATAATTGATAATTATTATATTAGTAATATTGAAAACCTAATTATTCCAGGTATTCAGTATTAATAATTCAGGGCCATTTTAAGTAAATTCAGAAGTTGCAATATTTTGGAATGAATATATAATGATATGAATGTTGACTGCAAATTCTATCAAGGCCTAACTTGTTGAATTTTTCCTTTTTCTTAGATTCATCAATAAGGCTATGTTTTTAGAGCATCTGAAGTGGGGAAGAGGCATAACCTTTTTTTTTTTTTAAAAAAGCATTTTATTTATTCATTTTCAAGCAGAGATAGAGATAGATAGAGATAGATAGATAGATAGAGAGAGAGAGCACCAGGGCCACCACCTTGGGGGTCTGGCTTATGTGGGTCCCGGGGAATTGAACCCGGGGCCTTAGGCACTAGAGGCAAGTGCCTTAACAGCTGAGCCATCTCTCCAGCCTGAGGCATAACCTTTTGTCTCCACCTCATCAACTAACTTAGTGCTTTGTCTTGATTTCCTGGGGCAAGTGGGGAGGATGGGGAACAAACTCCCAAGGTTCAATTTTTTTCCTAGATATTATGGGGCTAATAGTACCTCATTTGTAATGTTATAAACATAAAACAAGATATTAAAATGTCCTTTGTACTTGTAATATAAATCACAATATAAACTTCCTTTGGAACTCTACCTTTAAGATTAGGGAATCTCCTCAAGTTGCTTGACTATTTGTGGACAAATGCATTTTTTTGAGGTAGGGTCTCACTCTAGCCCAGGAGGACCTGGGATTTACTATGTAGTTTCAAGGTAGCCTTAAATTCACAGGGATCCTCCTACTTCTGCCTCCCGAGTGAACTACATTTATCTATGTGTATACCTGGGGGTGTCCATATGCTTCATAAGATTTTCAAAGGACCCATTGACAGCCAATATATTTTAAAAAGGAATTGAAAGTAGAAGTTATGAGAAATCACACAACCACAGAAAGAAGGCAGAAGACTGATCTGGCATTTATTCATTTAGATGTTTCTGAACTTTGAAACCATTGCCAATGACCAAACTAATGATCATTTGCTCAATAAAATCTTTCCCCCCTCTGTTCTAAATTATAATTTCACATGTGCAAAGCCCAAGAGTAAGAGAAGAAAACCACATCATCCAAATTAAATGCATTGGTCCTGGTTCAAGTTTAGCATCTGGTAGGTAGGAAGAGCATTTTGTTCCTTACATGATTTATTTCTTGAAGACTTTCATTTATGAACACAAAGACCCTTAGAACATTAGAACTGTCTGGACATTTGCAGACTGACTCACTAAATCTCCTTAATTTATTTTTAGGGTCAATGAGGAAAGGACAAAGACAAATTATTTGGATTTTAAGGGTAGAAAATATTTCACAGACTTTCTACTAATTAATATGCTGTTTTTGCTTTAAAAAAAATAGTAGTCAGCAGTGTCTGAGGTTTCATCCCCTGTGCTGTATACCAGGAACATCACCGTTCAAACCCTGACTGAAGGTTTCTCTTCTCTGAAGCTTCCCTGGCTCAGATAAGGTGATCCACCTGAACATATACAAAGGCTTCTTGACATACTAGAATTCCTACTGTGGTAGTTTTGAGTAAATGTCCCCCAATAGAATTTATTATAATTGTGAATTGTCTCCAGGTTTCTGGCTGGAGGAAGTGTCACTTTGGCCTGGTCTCCTGGGGTCATTACACCCTTTCTAAATTGGATGCAAAATTCTAGAGATACATATGCAAAACAGGAGCCAGAACCCCAGGTCTGGCAGTTCTACATTTTGTGAATTACAGTGCTACATTGTGCTTGCTTGAGGTGCTGGTGGTGGGTTTCTCTCTCTGCTTGCTTCTGTGACAGGGGGTCAGCCTTTTTCCTTAACTTCCCCTGGGTCTGTTACTTCAATAAATACTTTCCTCCCCAAAATTTTGCCTGGTTTGGAGATTCATCCCCACAGCGTGTGACTAACTATGACACCCACTAAAACCCTTCAGCGGCCCTTTCTACAAAAGTCTCTCCATATCTGTTGTTGGAATCCGGAATGAGAAGAAAAGAGAACCAGTGAGAGAAATTGATCATCTGTAGGCTCAATTCCAAAAGTGACAACAGTCACTCTTTTTTTTCTTTTTCATTCAAGCCATATTCATTACATACCTACCACATGCAAAGTTCAAGGAAGAACAAGAGATTTGGTCTGTGACCATTTCCCAATCTTCACACTACCACTTCAGTCAACATTCTTTTTCTTTTGCACAGCTCTATGAATTTTTTTAAAAATCAATTATTCATTTGCAGAAAGAGAGAGAGAGAGAGAGAGAGAGAGAGAGAGAGAGAGAGAGAGAGAATAAGCATGGGCACTCTAGCCCTGCAAACGATCTTCAGATGCATGCACCTCTTTGTGCATCTGGCTTTATATGGATACTGGAGAATTGAACTTGTTAGGCTTTTCAGGTAAGTGTCTTAACTGCTGATATATCTCTCCAGCCCTCCACGAATCTTTTAATTGTACTTTCTGTTTACATCCTGAGCTCCAATTGTTATATTATCCATCCAATATCCAGAAGAATCTTGATCATGTTTAAAACCTTTTCTTAAAACTCTTGAGATTTCCACTTCTGGAACGGTGTTATAAGGGGCATTATAGAAGGAACCATTCTGCAGAGAAGTAGATGTAATGAATAAACAGTATATAAGAACACCCAGTCAAGTGTCTGAAGGGCATATGGTAAATGAAGAAACATTTACTAAAGAAAATTTTGGCAATAACAGCAAGCGTCTTTAGCACTGCTCAGTCATTCCATTCTCCCTTTCTGTGTGATCCAGGTGATAAGAGCTCCATTCTGCTCACATATGCACAATAAAATGGGTTCCTCTCTTCTCCCAGTCAAGGGATGGAATACGAACCTAAGTGAGTCAGCCACTAGCATTTATTATCTTACATCTCTGAGATATAGAGGCTGCTTCTGAAAACCATGGCTGAGCGATCAGGGGCTCCTTTTCTCTACCTCTCCCCCCTTTAGAGGTGGAAGCTCTATCCTGGGCAGAGTAGGCCTTATGAGGGCCTGGGTGCAGCTTATCTGTAGGGTGAAGTTTCAAGACATGGGAGGCAAACAAGACCAGAGGATTACCCCAATCTTACATCCTGTGTACAAAATGGGGGAGTGTCAATCCAAAAGAAGCAGGCTATAGTCTCTGGACTACCTTCAGAGAAACAGCTCAGGGATTTTGCTTGAGGGCTCCTAAGAACAGGGAGCTCTGATGCTGTCCCCCAAAGGAACCTTTTATTTGAAGCAGGGTGTGAAAAAAATTCAAGTCTAAAGAATTTTTCAAAACAATGGAAATTTTTAGATGCTACTTAGTTTTCAAACCTTTGCCAGTGACCAAACTCATGCCCAATAAAATTTTTTCTCTCTTCTAAATTTATTTTCTACCAAATACACACACACAGAGAGAAAGAGAGAGAGAGAGAGAGAGAGAGAGAGAGAGAGATATTTTGCTAGTAAGCATCCACGGGGCAAAAAATTAGACCATAGGCCAACTGGTATCTGAAGGAAAACCAGGGAAAAAGGCAGCTAGGAAGAACTCTCTTGGGGTCAGAACAAACTTCAAACACTAGCCTCAGAAACTGCCCCCGAGGATGGAATTTAATTGGATAAGATTTTGAGGCAATTTATGCTCTGTGACATTGTCAGAAACAATAAGGCAACCAGTTGGCAATTAGTGGAGTCTAACAAAGGCAGACAGCTTAACAGAGAGATCAGGGAAAGAGACAAAATGCCTGTTAAAACTATTGCCAGCCTCAGTGACCACACATGTCCAAGGCTCTACATGTTCTCTGAGGAGCAACTTCCGGGGCCTTACACTGACAGTGGAGTAGACTTCCCTAAAACAATTAAGCCCACCAAAAGCCCTGGAGTAAGGTTGGAAATAAATATCCTGAATTTTATACTGTATTATCTATCTGAAAAAGAGATAGAAAAGTGTGATCTATATATAAAGAAGCAAAGCAGATAATAGAACTTGTCTTGAGAAGGCTGACCCAGAGGTCAAGTTTGATGGACAAAATGTTCAAGTCAGACATAAATATGTTCAAAGAGCTTAGGGAAATAATGCTTAGTGAAGTAAAGAAAGGTATGATGACATGCCATGAAATAGAGAATATCAGTAAAGAAATAGAAATAATTTTTTTAAGAACCGATAGAAAGTTAAGAGTTTTGGATTTGAAAATTATAGTAATTGGAATTAGTATTTCAATAGAGGGTCTGATAGCCCAGGAGAGTGGTATATTAGAATAGAACTAAAGAAGAACTAGCAAACCTGAAGATACATTGCTAGAGATGATATGACTAAAGAACAGGGCAAGAAAAATAAAAACAGACTCAGAGAAATATACAAGTCCCAGACTTTGACAGGCTATGAAGTAGGACAAAGACAGAAGGATCCCGTCCAGGTGCGTAGTAATAAAAAACAGAAAGAAATGTTCAAGGAGAACAATTGGAAAGCAGCAAGGAAAAAAAGAAAGACCCATCACATACAAGGGGACCCTAATAAGATTAAAAGATGATTTTTTTTCATCAAAAACAATGGAGGCCACAAGGCAGTCTGATGAAATATTCAAAGCACTGAGAGAATAAGTTAGTTAAGAATATTACACCCAGAAACACCCTTCAGATTGCTTCTCAGCCTTTCTGCTAAGATCAAGTGCAGAAAAATGATTCTGTATCTTCTAATAATATCAGGTAATGTCAAGATTATTTAGCATGGTTGACATAGACATCCATTTTTCTACCTTGTAGCACATACTTCCCTCATGAACTTGACGGAACTACACTGTCAACCTGTCCCTTCCTGACACAGGACCCTTTAGATACATTACTTCATCTGTCTGGAACATCCTTTCACCTGGCCATCTAATTAAATCTTACCTTTAGATTTTATCTCAAACTTGGCTTGCTCGAGGAAGCCTTTTCTTTGATCTCCTTGCCTAGGTGCATACTACATAGAACCATTCATTTCTCTTTCTTGAAATGTGTATCTGATTAAAGGTCCTATTGTTTTCCATTGTATAAGGAAAGGAAGTGTGAGCACACACAGGACAGAAAAACACTGAAGGGTTGTATAAGAGGAATTAGTCAGATTAGCCTATTTTAAATATAACTCTAGCTGTGTGCTTAGAAAGTATTAAGTATACTCTATGGTGGATGTAAGGAGACAGTAAGGAAACTGTCTTACTATACCAGAGGAGAGGTGATCAATGTGCTGAGACCAAGTAGTGAGACACAGAGTGAGAAAGGATAGAACAGTCATCAGTGGATGGGGTCCTTGCTAGGTCTCTGACTTGCATAACTCAATTCAATGTTTCCCCCTTAGGCTATTGGGAGTGGGGATGGGGACAGATTAAACACAGTTTGGAGCTGTTGAATCTGGGGTGTCTGTGAGATCTCTAATAATGACTTTGTATAAACAATTTGATGTAGGATACTGGAAGTCAGAACTGTTGAGTTTGCAGGTGCAACCTTAGGAACCAGTGTGGCTGCCTTAGCACACAGGAGACCACCACTGCTGTCAGCCCCCCAACTGTAGTTCTGCTTTGTCCCAACCCTGAAAAAGCCCTCCGCAAAGTCCTCCCACTCTGTTTCCTCAGAACCCCATCTGCAGTGGGGTGTGTCCAGACTCCTGGAATTCTTTTGTCCTTAGCTGGTCCCAAGAAGGAAAACTGCTTCTAAGACTTAACATAAAGCCCCCTTTGTGTCTTTAATTTGACCCCTCTCAGCCTAAATCCCAGAGAGGGTATCTGTGCTGAATTCTGAAAGCAAGGGCATATTTTCTGCCTGCTAGTTGATTCTCAAAGGTCAGATAGCAGTCCTTAGTCATGCGAATGGGATCTAACCTTTCATGCAATGAGATTTTTCGAGCTGAAAGGATGTTTAGAAACTTTCCAAATAAAGCCTTTGTCTCCAAATCATAGTAGTAATTATTGGCAAAGTCAGAACTTGAACTCAAGCCTGACAGAAAGCCCATTGCTTTTTGCACCCACAGAACTTCTGCATGTCATCTGGATTTCCTGATTAATTTTTTCTATGGTAAACCACTCTCGGTTCATAGTGTAGTGGAGGAACTGGGGATTAGAATTTAGATAATACCCAGCACAATTCCAATGCACCTCAGAACATAAGGAGTACTCAAATTCTTGTCTATAAAGTTAAAGAATTAAAATTCTAGACCACCAGAGGATAAGGTATAGTGGGGACTTTACTTAAAAGAGAATGGGAAGTTACAGAGTTCTCCAGCCACCAGTGTGGAGAGAACACGTGGGAGAGGGTTTAACAAAATCTATGCTGTTTAGTTAAACAAGCAGCAGAAGAAAAGATAACAGAGGGCTCCCATCATGTGGAAAAAGGTTCTTGTGGGAAGATCTTGAGCCACCCCCCTCACCCTAGCCATTAGGCCAGAGTGAGGGAAGGCCTTACCTTTTTAAGGTTTAGAAATTTAGAAGTCCTTCTCCTAGGACTCCATGTGGGAAGAAGAGACTCGACTTTGTTTTAGTGACTTTTTAAGACCTCTACCAGGTAAGCCAGAGAGACAGCTGGTTGGTCAATACCTGACCAATCAGTTTTAGCACCTAGCTTTGAACTCCAGCTAGAAACACCTCCCACTATGGGTCTATAGAACTTGCTGGAAGCAGTTAACTGTCACAATAGCATAACATGAGACTTCACTGCAGCCTGGGTTGTGACCCACAATACATACACTTTGCACTGTGCATGCTGTCCTACCACGTGGTGTCAAGAGATGTGTGAAACACCTCGGCTCAGACTGGAGTCTATTATACGTTATGAAATTCAGTGTTTTGTCTTCTGCTCTTGTAGAAATATACTGAATAATTATGGAAAAAAAGACTTCTACTGTCATTTCCTACAGTTGTTCCTCACTATATAAATTTCAAATTAATATATCTTTGGATTTTACTGTATTTGAAGGCTTGATTTTAAAAATTGCTATTTGAGTTGCTAACTTGAGTCTCATAAAAAAAAATCATTAAATGAATTTTGGCCCTGAAATGTCCTTGAACAAACTCCTGCCATTTTGCACTACACATTTATGCAAAACGACGTTCTCAGTATTGACAATTATATTGATCAACTCTGAAAAATGTTGAAGATCTTATACGTCCTGCAGTATGCAAGAACTAATTATTTATGAAAAAATAAACATACCTTTCCTTTTGCATGTAAATTTGCTTTCATTTTCAATAAACGGAAAAGTTACATGCATGCCAAATAATTATTTTAAAATAAATATCCTATGATTTATTAATAGTAAATGCTCTATTTGTAAGCCCAGTTTTATATATGTATATATTCAGACTCCATGGCTAGCCAGTGTAGCCTAACCAGTGAACTTCAAGTCAATAGGAGATCTTGTCTCAAAAAGAGATGGATGGTGTTCCTGAGGATGACACCTGAGATTGTTTTCTGGGCTACACACACACACACACACACACACACACACACACACTTATGCACCTATGTGCATGCAATGCATTCCAGCACACACTCGCTCGAACACAAACACACATTTTTTAAAAACCTCTGGCATAGCTGTTTTGCAGAAAAACATCAACTCCTCACTTAGGCCTACAAGGTAACTAAAAGTAGGGTTAAATCCTGCATTTTTTTATTTATTCATTTATTTTATTTACTTATTTATTTTTGAGGTAGGGTATTGCTCTAGCCCAGGCAGACCTGGAATTCACTATGTAGTCTCAGGGTATCCTTGAACTCATGGTGATCCTTCTACCTCTGACTCTCAACTGTCTGCCTTTATTTTTGTATGTCTCCTTTACTCTGGGTCAGTCAACCTCCTTACCTCTGCATGTAGGCATGTTAATCACCCAAAGATTGTCTATTTAATGCTGGTGATACCTAACTTGTCTTATTCCACCTTCAATGCTGAAGGAACAAAGACAAGAATTATTGAGACATATTGATGCCAGCTTTTAAAATATCATATTCCAGACCCCCAAAGGTGCTTGAAGGTCTGCAGTCATTGCCATAAGCCTACTGTTATTGTTACCTTAAAGCAGGTTAGTAGGTGTTGTAGAGTTCACACTGCTGGGATGAACTTCTAAACCAGGCACAGTTTATGGGAGAAAGAAGGGATGTTTTGAAGCTTATAGATCCAGGGGAATTTCCATAATAGTGAAGGAGGCTGGCCCTCTTTCACAGGCTCAAGCAGAGAGCATCACAAGCAAAACCAAAACAACAAGGAACTCCAGGCAGAACTCAGACTGTTCTCTGAATAATTTAGGCTGGAATTCCAGATCCACCCCCAGAAACACCAAAGGGCTGGACCACCCAAGGTCACACCTCCTTCAAGTTCTAAGCTTTAACAGAACTTTTGAATTTATTGGGGGACATCCATTCAAACTAACACAGCAAGCAGAGAGGAAGGCTGGACTCTTCTATGACCCTGCAGGCACAACTAGTCCTGGCTGGAGCCTTTAGTGCAGGCCCAGAGGCACCCCAGAATGTCTGAAGGCGACTTATAGCTTGTTATAATACTGGGTGGAGATTTAAGATGCTCTGGTGGTTTGAATTTAAAATGTCCCCCCATAGACTCATGTGTTTCAATACTTGGTCCCCAGATTGTGGCACTGTTTGGGAAGGTGGTGGAACCTTTAGAAAGAGGAGCCTCGCTAGAGGAAGGAGATCATTGGGGATGAGCCACATGCTAGACATGCTCTGCTTCCTGACTCTGGTGAGATGTGACCAGCTCTGCTCCAGCTCTGGCCTGTCATTCTTTCCCCGCCATGATGAACTTCCCTTTGAAACTGTCAACCAAAATAAATTCTTCCCTCTCCTCAAAACTGTAAGTCAAAAATCAACCCTTCCCTGCTTCTGGAAAGGTATTTGTTTACAGCAATGAGAAAGTAACTAATATAGAAGCTAATAAAACATGTGACCCGTGAATTTGTATGTAGAATTACATGTAATAGCATGTGCAAAAAAGTATAGACTATATAAATGACCCAAAAACCTGGAAAATGTGACATAAAAGTATGATGGAAGATTAGGATATTACTAATATAAGAATATGAAAAGATCAAAATAGCCATAAGAACTCCATTTTGTGCTCAGTC
>PVHP010010065.1:34661-48606 GCA_004024765.1 Zapus hudsonius | reverse complement strand
GACTGACAGGGAGGCTTCTAAAAATAGAATCTAGGTAATCCAGAATGGTGTATATTTGTTAACCTATACTGATCTCACTCTCTGGTGGAGATTGTGTTTGTATTTTTCAGGATGCAGCGATAGAGCTGTGGCCCATATAACCCTACCAACTGACCGCAGGCAGATAGCTGAGATCCTGGCAAGAGATGAGCCACCACAGTCATATCGTGGAGGACCATATGGAACCTTGCAGAGAATGATGGGATGAACAAGGGACCCACAGCCACAGCCATTCAATCAACACAGGATAAGCCAGTGAGACAGAAACCAAAGATTCTTGACACAAAAAACCCTAAGCTCACAACATTAAAGCAGCCTTAATACCCACCACGGCTCAGGGAACTGAGCGGAAGAGGGGGCGGAAAGATTGTGAGAGCCGTGGTGGGGGAGACTATCCAGAGGCATGGCACCCCTCAGTAACAACACACTTGGGTCAGGAGAACCCAGCTGAATACTAGGCTATCCATGGTCCCCTACCACAAAGACTGATCCAGACAACCCACGGAGGAGGATATCCAGCTGACTGGGGATGGGGAGGGTGGGCAATGAGGAATTGGGGATAAAAACTCATGTTGGTACATTAAACAATGTAACTCATTATGGACAATAAAAAAAAAGAAAATAGAAAAAAATACAATTTGTTCAATTTATTGCCACAAGAATATTTTGCAACCATGCCAAGAGAAAAGAAAAACATTGACTCAATTTACCAGTCCTGTTGGACCCACTCTCAACCACAACCTCCATGTTTCTCTCCGAAGATTATCTGCTTTGACTCCTTGCTTGAATTAATCAATGCCTGTTAAATTTCATGAAGTGGAATCGTATGGAATACATATTTTCAGGTCTGGCTTTCTTCTCTCTCTTCTCTCAGTATTGTTTTCAGAGTCTGTATGTTTCTTGTTTTCATTCTAGCTTGTTCGTTTTATTGCTGCATGCTATTTCACTAAATGAATAGGTTGTGACTTATTTGACCAATTCTACAGCTGAGGGATATTTGCATGGCTTCCAGGGATTGGGATTCCTGCAGGACTGTATGAGCATTCCTGTATATGCCTTCCAGTGCGCTTCCATGCTATCTCTCCAGGAATGGAATCGCTGAGCATAGGATCAGCACATCCTCTCCTTTCCATGACATTGTCCAATCATTTGCCAATAGGCCTGTGCTTCTTACACCCACCAGCAGAATATGGGAATTCTAGTTGCTCCACATGCTTGCCAATATTTGAATTATCACTCTTTGAAATTCTAGCTATCCAGGTGGGTGTGTAGTGCTATCTCATTGTGGTTTTAATTTGCATTTCCCTGATGACTAATGCAAACCTTTTTATGCTCTGCTGTTTCAAAGTATCTCTGCATGTCTGTTTTATTGCAAATCACTGCTCAGCCAGATTTAGATTCAGAAACAACAATCATTTATTAAGTCCCAATGGTGAGTCAGAGTCTACATTTGTTCGATGGCTCCACATACTCAATGCCTCCCAGTACTTTCTCCTGGACTGGGCGCTTTTTGTGAGTCTTGATGTTTTAGTTACAGGTTGTATTATTACACTGTGGAGAGAGCACTGCCAGATGAAGAAAGTCCCAGTAGGGGCACACAGGGGCGGGGATAGGATTGAGTGTAGGGAGGAAAAAACAGCTGGATTTTCAAACCCCGACGCTTGAAAAGAGTAGATGACAGTTTCTACAACTAAAAGCCACAGAATAGAACTGTAATAGTGTTACAGGTAATACCAGCCCTCATAAGCAAGAGAAAGGTGAACTGATATTGGGTGACATTGTGAAATAACAGTCTCCCAGGAAGAGCTTTCTCTCATGACTCATAGAACAGGCTTCTTAAAGTGTGGGTGAACTTCTGATAACATGATGTACTTTGAGGGCCAAACATAAGTTGACTTGGCCTCGAATTCCACCTGATAGTTTTGTTTTGGTTTGGTTGTTTATTTTTGACAATTCTGTGCATGTATTTACTGTGTTTTGAACATGTTACCCCACTCCCCATTGCCCTCTCTTAACACCTACCACTTCCACTGAACCTCTTCTCCCCATGACTTATCAGTGGCTATTCCCCTGAAGAGAATGACTCTTCCTGCTGCCCTTCCCCCAACCAATTACTGCCATTGGCTCCTTAGAAAGTGGTGTGGTCTCATGAGCCCCTCCTCTCTCCATGACTATTGACTGGCCCATCTTGTGCAGAGTTTTGTCTACAGTTAGGAGAGAGGCCGGTAAGAGACTTGTTCAGTTTTAAAGAAGGAGGCTCTGGATTCCTTTTGTGTGCACCTCAGCTGAAAGGTGGTCCCAGCACGACCTTCCTGTGCTGCTCTATCACAGGCTGACTGGAATGTCCGAATATTCCATCCAAGGTCAGCTGATCACACTGAGATGCCATCTGTGTGGAAACAATGGCCAGGGATGAGAACAGGGAGAGAGAACCTGGAAGGGCAACACAATACAGGCTAGAGGGCAACCCAAGACAGCCACACCTTGGTTTAGCAGATCCCTGTTGAAATATCACTGAAAGAAAAACCAAAAGAACAGAGAAGCCTTGACTGAGCCAAGGAAAATGTGACATGTGACGTGTGAGGCCACATTCAAGGAGGAAGGAGAGTGGCTCCAGACTGAGGCAGGGACAAGGTGGAAGGGAAAAATGGAGCCAGCCTTCATTCCTTAGGCAGCCAAAGCTACCACTGGCCTCCTTCAGCACCCACTCCAATTGCCATATGGTACACCTGTGGTGTGCTTAGATGGATCTAGTGGATGGCTCCTGATGAACCAGTTCTTCACATCCAGCTTGGCCAAAGAGAGAACTGGCTCAGAACTAGCATTGTGACACTAAAATAAACACTTGATATAAGCTATTTAAGAAGCAGATGGTAAGGAGGCCGAGGTAGGAAGATCACCATGAGTTGGAGGCCACTCTGAGACTATCTAGTGAATTCTAGGTCAGTCTGGGCTAGAAAAAGATAAAAAGGAAAAGGAAGAAGAAGTTGAGCTCACAGTTTCAGAGGATTGAAGTCTGAATGGTGTAGTGCAGGCTCTATGGGAGGCTGGCCCTTGGCTACATCACCTCATGGCACAGACTGCAGTGACAAGGGCAGGTGCCAGAGCAAGCACTGACCTTTCAAACCAGGAGCAAAGGACATAGGAGGCCATCACAGTCTTGTTCCTATTTTATACCAACTTTCTCACTTCCAGAACTAACTCACAGGCAAAATGACCTAAGAACCTCTTACCAGGCCCAAAATCTTAAAGGTCCCAAGACCTCCGAATAGTGCCATCTGGAGGACCAAGACTTTACATATAAACCTTTGGAAGGACACACTCAAGCATAACCAAACCATAACAAGTGTATCAGTTACTTTCTCATTGCTGTGACCAAACACCTGATTAGAAGCAACTTAAGGAAGGAAAAACATTAATTCAGCTTCTAGTTCTAGGGGGATACAGTCCATTATGATGGGGGAGCATGGTGGCAGGAGTGTCACATTGCAATCAGAAAGCAGTGAATGAACAAGAAGCGGGGTCAGGCTGTAATATCTCAAGCCCCCCCTCCCCAGTGATCTACTACTTCCATCAAGAGCCCTCCTCCTTAAGCTTCTACATCCTTCCGAAACAGTATCACCAGCTGGGGACCAAGTGTTTAAATGTATTAGCCTATGGGGAGCATTTTATATTCAAGAAAATGTACTACAACACCAGGTACATTTTGATTTCCGGGTAATTTGCACCTTGTGTTTTTAGGAACTGAGGACATCTTCCTTACTCCAATGAATAGCTTAGTGTTAGTGGCTTGGGGAGGAAATCTTCATCTCTCTTCCTCCTTCAATAGGAGACATAAGGCAACTGGGAAGCTGAATTTGGAGGCATGGGTAAGGTCATGAGAAGACCCAGTGGGGTGGTAAAAGACAGAGTGGGTCAGAGGAATGAACTAAAACAGAACTGAGCCGAAATTTCACATTGCTCTTTGAAGATGGACACATTACTTATGCTCTGAAGATTTCAGCCTTCTCAGTTATAAAATGAGGGGATTGGACTCTTGTCGGAAAGTGAAATCTTTCTTTGACTGACACATGGAGCACACAGTGGAGAGAAGTGTGGCAAAGAGACCTGGTGATGCTGCCTTCTGCCTCAGCTCCTGCTTGTTCTGCCTGGAAAGCTCTCTTCCTCACTCTGCATCTCTTGGGTTCCCTTGCTCACACTTCTGTCTGGTTCTGGCCAATGAGAGTCCCATGAAGGAGAACTGAGGACTATAGAAGGAGATAAAACAGGAGAATATCTGTGTCCCTTCTAAAATTCATGTGTTCAAACCTCGTCCTTAATGTGATAGGAATGAGGTGGACCTTTAGGAAGTAATGAAGTCACCAGATCTCTCATGTTGCTCTCTGCCCTTCTGCCTTCTGCCACATGAAAACATAGTATTCAAGGCATCACTTTAGAATCCAAATCCCCAAACATGCCTGACCTTCATAGCCTACAGAACTGTGAGCCAAAGTTCTGTCCATTACAGATTTTCCAATTGGTGGTCCTCTGTTATAGGAGATCAAATGGGCTAAGTGCAGAGTATTCCTCTTCTTCATCCTGCTTTGGTATCTTGCCATTACAAGTTCAGCTTCTATGAGGCAGCCCCTTCCACCTGGTCACACCTTGACTCCCCTTGAGTAACATCCTCCGCCTACCAGCAGCAATGACCTCCCAGCTGCTGCCTGTCCTTAGGTGTCTGAGCATCCTAGCTGACGACCTTGAGTGTGCCTCCTCCTCCATAAGTGGTCTAGACTGGTGAGTGTGGAATCAACCTAAGTGTCCCTCCACAGATGAATGACTAGAAAATGTGGTACACACGCACATGAACATACACATGCACAAACACAAATGAAGTCTTATCATTTGCAACAATATGGATGAATGTGGACATTAATATGTAAAATAAGTCCAGAAGAGAAAAACAAATACTGCATGATTTCTCTTACATGTATAATCTAAAAAGAAAAAAAAAGAATTTCATAGAATTTGAGCAGAGTTTTGATGAGTGGAAAGGAGAGAGGAATCGGAAAAAGTTGGTGATGGGGACAATGTTATAGTTAAGAGTATGCTTAATGGTCACAATAGGCTGACTATAGTTAATAATACATTGTATATTTCAAAATAATGAGATGATTTTGAATGTTTTAGCTACAAAGAAATGATAAATATTTAGTGACAGATATACTAATTATACTGATTTACTATACATTGTGTGAATACACCAAATTATCACCCTGTGTACCATAAATATCTACAATTAATGTAATCAAGTGAGGAACTTGCTTTCCCACCATGAGTCTTATTGACACAAAAAATTCTTCAAAAAGAAAACTATGACTTGAAGAGTTGCATAACCACACACACACACTAAATAAATAAATAAATAAATAAATAAATAAATAAATAAATAAATAAACTGTTTACTTTTTTTTCTCATTTCCAAAGAGTGATGAGGTCTGGTGGGATGTAATTACTTGGAGAGAAAGGCATACTGAATTAAAGACTTTCATTTCTCTCTTATATTATTATTTCTCAACTGGAGTTTATTAGTGCACCAACTGACGACAACCCACAGTTTCACGCTGACACAAGGAAGTCCAGGAAAGGAAAGGGCTGAGTTAATTACTTAACACAAAAGGCCAAACTGTGTGTTCCAGGTTTCAAAGACCATTCTCTCCCTCTCCACACTTCTTCTGGCCAGAATTATTGCGCTTGACTTTGAAATGAAACCAGATTAAGCAGGCAATTTCCAATGTCTCCCTTTCACTTTGCATCCCAAGATAGACATGATCCATAAAATTAATCAGAGTATATTTTGGTTTCAGTCAAGAGTTGGCAGTTTCTCAGAAGGGCTGTGCCAAGTTTTCGTTTCTTTACTGAAATTTACATTTTCCATTTCTGCTTATAACTTCCTTCTTATGTCCTCTTGCTCCTCCCCCAGCCTCCCACCTCACTGCCCCCATCCAATCATTGTAGATCAAGGTCATTACAGCATCCAGGAGCCAAGGGATTTAAGAAACTAAATGTCAATCATAGATATCCCAGATTTGATCAGAAATACTTGTGAGGTCTGAAACTATAAATGTTGAAACTGTCGAAGACTGGTGGAGAGTTTACACTGGTGAAGAGTAAGATATGGAGTTCTCACAGCACTAGAGAACATACAAGTAAAAAAAAGGAACAAACAAACAAACCTCTGGAGCCAGGCATGTTGACTCATGCCTATACTCTCAGCATTTTTGGGGCTGAGGCAAGAAGATTGTTACAAGTCTGAGGCCAGCCAGGGCTAATTATTGAATTCCAGGTGACCTTGGAATACAGAGTAAAACAATGTTTCAAATATCACCCCTACAATTACAAAAATGTGTAAGGGAGGGCTGGGGAGATGGTGAGAGGTAAGAGCACTTGCCATGCAAGCACGAAGGCCTAAGAGCGTCTGATTCACCCTGAGTTTAATAAACCACCAGAGTGGCCATGCACATCTGGAACCTTAATTCTTTGGGGAGGGAAGACCAGAGAATCAATTTTGGGGCTTGCTAATCTGACCAAAAATGGCAGCTCTGGGTTCAGTGAGAGACTCTCAAAGAAACACATGGATGAGCAATAGATGAGGGCACCTGACCTTCTGCACACAAACAGGAAGATGAACACATCATTCCACACATGCTACACACAAAAAAATTAAATAAATAAATAAATAAAATAAATTTTAAAAGTGTTTAAAAGAAACAGTTTGGGGCTGGAGTGACAGCTTAGTGGTTAAGGCCTACAAAGCAGAAGGACCTGAGTTTGATTCCCCAGTGTCCACATAAAGACAGATGCACAAGGTGGTGCATGTGTCTGGAGTTCATTTGCAGTGGTTGGAGGCCCTGGTGCACCCATTCTCTCTCTCTCTACCTCTTTCTCTCCCTTAAATAAATAAATATATAAATATTTTAAAAAAAAGAAACATTTTGGATCAGCCTTTCCCCCTGCCTATGGGACACTGGGGAGGAGAGAGCTTGGGATCAAGTTTGGAAACAATGATAAATACAGCTCTTTCTTAGGCATCCCCAAAGCATGTTAAAGGCACTGAGAAGTCCTCTAGTAAAGAATCCTCTTTGAACTGAGTGTGGTGGTGCATGCCTGCAATCCCAGCATTCTGGAAACGAAGGCAGGAGGACCAAGAGAGTTCAAGGCCAATGTGGGCTGCATATCAGAAAAGCAAACAAACAAAAAAAAGATTCAATCTGTGGGGGTCAATGTAAAATGGAAATGCAGAAGCCCTTTTTCAAAAGGTAAGAATTTGGCTTGGCATGGTGACACACGTCTTTAATCTCAGCACTGGGGCAGAGGTGGGAGGATTGCTATGAGTTCAAGGTCAGCCTAGGACTACAGAGTGGATTCCAGGTCAGCCTGGACTAGAGCCGAGACCCTACCCTCCCCCAAAATATTTTTTTTCTTTAATGGTTAAATACCCATGTTTATCCCTAAAATATTTAGCCATGACAGTTTGGGGGGGCATGTATGTGTATATGGGTGTTCATGCATGTTTATATGCATGTGGAAATACGTGTGTGTGTGTGTGTGTGTGTGTGTGTGTGTGTGTGCATGCACACTGGGTATTCGAACTCTGGTCTTCATGCTTGAAGCACTTTATCCATTGAGCCATCTCCTCAGCCCAAGCCACAAAAGCTTTCAAAATAACAACTAGTATTACCATCTGGTTGAAATTTCAGGGAATACACTTTGAAAACATGTCTCACACGGGAAGCAGAAACTCAGCGGGAACATGATCTCTATTCTCTCCACCCTCAGTCTCTGGGGCAATGTGGGATCTAAAATCAGAATACAGCTCCTGTCCAGCCTAGTGAACATTCTAGCAGAAGATATTGTCTAGTGCCACGCTAACAAACATCCCTGAGTGAATTAACGATTAAATTAAATGAAAAACACTGGGAAGCATCCAATGCCTTAAACAGCAAAGCAGCAATCAATGCTATTGTTACGACTCATCAGGGGCTTTGATTTAGAAGGAACAGAAGAACCTCAAACTTGCTATTAGTCTCCTTGCCAATGGCTTAAAGACACAGGCGCTGTCCTTGGGTAACATACATTTGCTGAGATATCCAAATGATTCTGCCCCAACAAAATGACCTTTACATAGAGAAGGCTTACATTTGAATCAAGGCAAAAAATGTTGTTTGCTTGTTGTCAGAAGCAATGAGCAGCAGGTTTCTACAAGAAAGAAATGAACTGGGCAACCATATCCATATTCCAAGTCTGTGGTAAAAGGCAGCTCTGTTATCTGAGAGATTGTCTTGGTTCTTTTTCAAATCCTTATCGTGTTTGCAGGTATTTACAGTCACAAGATGCAAGCATAAAGCAGTTGAAGTAGTTCACTCTGCTCTCACCTGGATTTAAGAAACGAAGAGAAATGTGAACAGGCCAGCAACGGTGAACATGATTTGTGTTCAACTTCCTTAGAAGGAATGTATCTTGTCTGAGAATTTCAAGTGTTTCCTAATTTAGTAATGTGCTAGGGTATGTTTCTCACTGACATCTAACTAATCACACTGAATCTTTTGAAAGGGAATTGTTTTTCCTGCCCACAGTATATCAAGGAAGCATTAAGAATAGGGCTGTGCCATTATCGAGCACTTTCTGTGATTTAAGGCTTAGAAATGTCTTTGGACTCACATATATCTTATCTCATTAATGAAAATGAAGTTGTCAATTATTTGGAAGGGAAAAGGCTGTCACTACACTCAAATGGTACTTATTTTGAATAGCCTTAGGACGTTATCTGACTTTAAGTAGTTAAATGTGGCTTCTGTCATAAAAGAAAAGTTCTGATTTGAACAGGTCAAACAACACATTTGTACAATAGGGCACAGGGCAGGTAGGAAGGAAGGTCAGGCCCCTTCCGGGCTGGTTTATGGCTCAGTGTTATCTGGGGAAGGCCTGGCTTTTCTACCTCTCTGCTCTGCCTTTGACAGCACGGGCTTATTACTGAAGGTCATTCTCCCTTGTGGTAGTAAGACGGCCACCAGGAAACACTTGTGAAATGCACTTCATTCTGCAGGACAGAGAAAATCCTCCAGGCAGGAAATAGGAATCCCTGCTTTAGTCTGGCTGAACTAAATTACTACACTAGCTCACCCCAAAACTGGGGAATAACACTGAGTGTCTTACACTCATGATTCTCAAAGTATGGCCCTCATACCAGCAGTGTAAGCTGCCTGAACCCTGAAAACCTGTTGGAAATACAAATTATTGGGACCCACCCAAGATCTATGAAATCAGAAATACTAGGCATCAGGTCCAGCAAATTGATTTGGTTGTACCAACTCCTCCATGTTTTCTAACGTTTGAGAATGACTGCTTTAGATAAACAGGATCTGCCCCTGGAGATGGGAAAGAGGTAGGAACATAGATGCAGTTAGGTTCCATTAGGAAGAAAAGGGAAGAAGTTATGCCTGTTGAGCTGCTAACAGTGCCCACATCCTGGGTTCTTCAACAGCAGCACTGGTTTCAAATATTCTGTTCAATTGTGGTTCACAAAACATGGTTTTGTTAGAGTCACTATCTCAAAAACTCTTGAAATCATCTTGTAAAGTATAATGTCTTGCCAAGATGGTGAGAATATGCCAGAATTACTGAGTTCTGGCTATAGCTCTACCAATGATTAATATGATGCCCTTGAGAAATTGACCTAGGCTCTTAGGACCTCAGATTTTCTTCTGTGGTCTCTCTCTGTGCTTAAATTCGTAGAAATGAGAATGACTGTACCCAGCATTTATTGTGTACTTATGTGCAAGGACAACCAAGAATTGTTCTTATCACAGTGTCATTTAATGTTTAGAATAGTCCTTGGAATGCTGAGTGAAGGACCTGAGTTTTAGGTATGTCTGATGCTACAGTCCATTTGCTCAGCCACTATGCTATTAGACACTCTTTCTCAGGCTCAATTAGATTGACTCTTCCCAATTCTGTCATTCATTTGGTTTTCTGTGGGTTTAGCTCATTCTATTTGTCATAAAGGCAATGTGGTCAAGGCCACCCTGAGACTCTGTCATAGTCAGCCCCACAGGACACTGGGATGAATCTCCATACCAGGCACAATTTGGGGATGAAAGTATTTATTGAAATAACAGATCCAGGGGAAGTTCCAAAAATGAGGGAAAAAGCTGGCCCCCTTTTCTAAACCCAAGCAGAGAGTCAGACCAGCACCAGCAGCCAGGGGAGGAAGGAAGAGAAGTTCCCTTCCCCTCAAGATTACTTATATCTAGTCCCCTTCTGGAAGGCTCACTCACAAGGAAAGGCTCACTCTAGAGAAGGGATCTCCTCCCTTCTCTAAAATCCCAAAAGGATTTTGTCAATCCTTTCTGCAGGCAGTTTCAGAGACCCACCCAAGATTACTGTGGATTATTACACAGGTCAAGTTGACACTAAACTTAGCCATCACAGACTCCATACTGAATTCCAGGACAACCTAGGCTAGAGTGAGACCCTAATATATATATATATATATATATATGTTAGCAATATATATTATATATAAACAAAAATAAAATAATATTTTTTAAAATATTTTATTTATTCATTTTCAAGCAAAGAGAGAGAGAGAGAGAGAGAGCACCAGGGCCACCACCTTGTGGCTCTGGCTTATGTGGAACCTGGGGAATTGAACCCGGGGCCTTAGGCACTGGAGGCAAGTGCCTTAACCACTGAGCCATCTCTCCAGCCCTAAAATAATATTTAATAATTTAATATTGCTTCTCAGCCTTTTGGCTAAGATCAAGTGTAGTATCTGTTCTTATCAGTTTAATAAAGGTGGTGTGGTAAAGTGAAATGAGTGCAGACTTTGAATGTAGAGCATAATTTGAACCTTAGATTCACTACTAATGCATGGTTTGGGGGGGAGTTACCTAGCTACTGTGACAGTCATTTTTAATTTTTATTTTAATTTTTGAGTACATGATATCTGTAAGAATTAAAAGAGGATCTGTAAATAAACATAAAAGAGATATTACATATAAAAGTGTTTCCCACCAGGCCCAGACTATAGGTATTCAATTAGTGTTTCTTTCTTCCTTGTCTTTGCATTATAGGAAATATTATCTGTTGTATGAGGGAAGTATGTTGGAACATTTATTTATTTCCAAAAATAAATATTTCTATTCATAAGTGACCTTGTAAAGTACTTTCAGGAATGGAAAAAAACTCTGCTGTGACTTCTCTGCTGGAACTTTTCCAGACCTGAAACCCCAGACAGAGGACCTTGACCAGAAAAAGGTCAGCCCTGAAGCCTTCTCTCCATCTCCCCATGTCTACCCTCTCCCAATCACGTCTTCCTAAAGTCTTCTTCAAGAAAGAGGTGCAAGGTGCACAATGCACTCTAGAATACTACTTTAAACCTTCACACATATCACCTCTTGTATTAACCCCCAAATCACACTATCTCTGTGGGGTAATAAGTCTTCTATTTCCTTTCATTGACCCACTGCAATGGAGGGGTCCCAGCACCAGTAGTTGGTTGGGGGGGGGGGCAGGTATTTGGCTCACAGCAATGTCAGCTGTGGTTCACAGCAATGTCAGCTCATGAAGACCACTCCTTTGGAGCAGCTACATCAAGGAGCAAAGACTCTTCCCTCAATGTGCTCAGGAGTGTGTTGTGAGGAAAGACTCTTACCTCATGTGTTCAGGAGGATGTGAAGAGAAAAGACTCTTAACACCAAGAGCTCAGAAAGGTGTGAGCCGAGAGGATATCGTGTTTCACTTCCAGGCTTTTGAAAGATTGCTTAGGACAGTTCTTTGCTGGCTTTATCATCATTGATAATGAGAAAAGAAGATAGAATCAGGAAACATCCTTTGCAAATGCTTAAAAAGTCAGGAGCCCCTAGGTTGGCTTTAAATTTAAATGGTGTAGTTGGTTGTGGGTTGCTTAATTTTGTCATCCTGATCAATAACAAATATTTTAAGTAAATTTACCATTAGTGACTTCTGAAGTATTCAATGTTTATGTTTTCTTCAACATTACTTGAGCAGAGTAGACATTTACGGCCTTGTGCAATCACCCTCATAGTCAACTTTGAAGCAAATATTTGACATTAGACAATGGTCTAGTGAATTACTTAAAAAAGGGCTCTTTATTGTAATCAAGGGTCAGTAATAGATCATGGAAATGCATGATTATTATTATTATCCCTCTGGTTTATAGAGGAAACATAAAATTATAAGAATTTGGTCTATGCCCCCTTTAACACAATGCCAAGAAAGCCCGTGGCCTTTTAGCTTGTGTCTTCACATGCAAAGGAGATTATAAAATTGAGAAAATACCTAAGAATATCATTTTTGTAGTCATACTTAATCATTATATCCTATAATTGTGCTGTTATATATACTCATTTATTTTGTATATTGTGTTTGTATAGAAAATAATTATTCTAATGCTACTGCATGGATAGATGTTTTTAATTACTAAAACTATAACTGGCTTAATACCAAGGTTCTTAAGACTGTGAAATGAAGGCCAATGGACACTTGCAATTTTTAAGTCCCCCCAGTTGACTACAGTTTATAGGCAAGGTTGAATACCATTCATCTAAAAAACCCTACCAACCACTTATGAATGCATGTATTATTTTTGTCTTTTGTATTGTTTTGTTTTTTGAGGTAGGGTCTTGCTCTAGCCCAAGCTGACCTGAAATTCACTATGTAGGCTTAGGTTGGCTTCCAGTTCATTGTGATCCTCCTATCTCTGCCTCCCAAGTGCTGGGATTAAAAGTGTGCACCACCACGCCCGGTTGAATGCATGTATTTTTAATTTCACTAGGAAAGCATTAACACAAATAGTATTAGAGTATCAAAGTATAGCAAGTTCAAGGGCCTTGCTATCTGTCCCTGATCCCTTTCTTGAACAAAATACCCAAGATAGTTGTGTGGTGGTGGTGGTGGTGGGGAGTGTCTTTGTTCTCATTTCAAATGAAATTAATTTCAGATTTAAACTAAGGGCACTGAACATAGATGAGCCATTGGGGCTGAACAGGGTAAGTGAAAGGCTTTAGCCTGTCCTGGCTTCTGTTCCTTATGTATCATCATCAAACCTTGAACTTCCCAAAGCACCATTTAGAAATCTGCCTCTCCTACATGAAAGAACCTCATTGTCTCCCCTAGGGGCTTATTTCAAATGTGGCAGGAAAGTCTAGACCAATCTGCTAAAGTCATGCAATAAGGAAGTCCTAGATCTGCCAACCACCATCCATTTTAACGTGTTCTTCAACTTCTTACAGTGGAGGTTTGTTGTTGTTTGTGTTTGGAGTTGTTTGTTTATTTTCTTGGCACAGTTGGAGATTGAATCTAGGATCTTGCTCATGCTAGGCAAGTGCTCTACCACTAAGCTACAATCCTAGACAAGTTGTGTTGTTTTGTTTAAACAACAAACTGCTTCTCTATGAAGCCCAGGCTGACCCATGAAATCCTCCTGCCTCAGATTGCTGAGTGTGTGCCACCATAGCTGGCCTGTCTGGGAAGTCACGAGCACAGCTTCCTCTAATGGGTGGAAGAATAAAGCAAGCTATGCTGCATGCTCCCCTTCCTCTCACCTGCTGTCCTGCTGCCTACAAATCAGGTCTCAGAGAGCATCCCAAAAGACCTGGAAAGGGAAACGTGATGGTCAGCTGGAAAGGAGTGTGTGAGGGCTGAAGACATGGCTTAGTAGTTAAGGTGCTTGCCTGAAACACAGAAGGACCCAAGTTCAATTCCCCAGTGCCCATATAAAGCCAGATGCACAAGATGGCGCATGTGTCTGGAGTTCATTTGCAGTGACTGGAGGCCCTGGTGCGCCCATTCTCTCTCTCTCTCTCTCTTTCTCTCTCTCTCTCTCTCTCTCTCTCTCTCTCTC